>CM060947.1:164676079-164942384 GCA_030765055.1 Mantis religiosa | reverse complement strand
GTCTTCTTCTTCTTCTTCTTCTTCTGCTTCTTCTTCTTCTTCTTCTTCTTCTTCTTCTTCTTCTTCCTCTTCTTCTTCCTCTTCTTCTTCCTCTTCTTCTTTTTTTGTGTCCTCTTAAGATGAAGCTTGGGCAGAGGTGGACATTAACAGATCCTTCTGTAAATATATTCTAAGCTTGCAATTAGCGTCACTTAATGGGGCAGCTCAACTATAGTTGGGAAGACATTCAACTACAGTCAAAATTACCTTAAGGGTAATGAAATATTTGTATAGAGTTACCTACTTGGAGGAAAGCAATATTTTTAAGGAATGTTTTCTTATGCAAATAAAGAAGCAAATGGGAAGGATCTTGGACACAAAAGATAAGGGAATTGATGGAACAGATAGGTATTGACATATTCAGAGAAATGGGGACTATTATTATAGAGGCTTTTGGGATGAAATGCAATCAAGATTAGAAGATATTGATAGTTAAGTTATTTTTGCTAGTACAAGAGAGAAAAGCTCTTTGAGAATATATAGGGAAATATAAACAGTGTGGGGTAGGGAAAAGTACATAGATGTGTATAATAATCTAGGCTAGTAGGATGTGCTTGGGCGAGGACAGGAGTTAGAATTTTGAGAAGTATTAGGCATGATAAGGAAAAAGGGAAATGCCCAGTGTGTGGAAAAGATGATATAGACTGGCACGATATAATATATTACAAACAAACAAAGGTATGAAGAGAACAAATTTAGCAACAAAAGTGGTACAGTTTTAAGGATGGGGAGAGGCACTATTAATCATGAAAATATTGTCTGTAAAAGGAGAAAGTAATGTAAGAAATATAGGTGATTATTTGGGGAAAATCAAAGAGAACTGATTAAGAATAATTAACATTAAGGTTAGAGAAATGGGAGCAAAGAATGAAAGGGAACAGAGGTCATCAATATATGGAAAACCAGGGGTTATGTGTATTGAGAGTGAAATTTAAGGCAAGTAGGTAGGAAGGGTGTATTGAATGTGAACAAGCAAGTTTGTTGTTAAGTGCTAGGAATGTGTAAATGGTAATGCAATAATGAATGTATGTATAAAGAAAGATGAGAAATAAATTTTCTATTCTATTCTCTTCTATTACATCTCTTGCCCACTTCATTTTTCTCCTCCTTCTTGTTGTTCCCTCCTTCCATCTTCTTATTTCTCTTTTAGTTTTGTTCTCCTTCTGCCTTTCTTCTGCTTCCTATTCCATTTTCTTCCTATTTTTCTGCTCTTTCTTATCTTCTCTTCAATCTCCTTTTGTTCATCTTCCTCTCTGTTTTCCTTTCTTCTTCCTCTTTTCTCTGCTGGTTCTTCTTCCTTTTTCTTCCCCTTCTTCATCCTCCATCTTTTTTTCCTTCTTACCTTGTTCTGTTCCTCTTCCTTCTTCTTTTATTACTATCATCATTGAATATTAATTAGCAATACACTAATTCTAGCTTTGTTAATATAAGAGAAACATGCTGCTACCAATTGAAAAATGCAAAATAACTAGGACTGCAAAGGGTGCCATATATAAAGATCTGATAGAGTTATACAGATCTGTTATGGGACACATCAAATCAATGAGCAAGTATTAAGTATTTATGTTTTAATTTCAAACCATTTGTACAAAAAAAGTTACAATTTTATTTACTTACACATTACTTGAGTTGTTACTTTATCCCTTAACCCAGCATACATATTAATGCTGTGGTTATTTATGCATGGTGGACCTTAACTTAATTCATATTACTTTAATTTTTCTATACCCTTTTTTCCTTTGCTTTTTCCATAAATTGCTCTAGCATTTTCATATCCTCTTCCTTTTGTAGCTTCATTACCTAACAGTGAACAAGTAATACAACATTGTTAGGTTTTGCACAATGAGCATCAACTATTAAATATCCACTGTTAATGCTCAAAACTCAATATCAACAGACAAGGGTCAAAGGTGAGAAGTAATATTGAAAAAACAAATCTTTTGTGGCACATTCACATGAAATATTGTACTATCCATATAAATTGTGATTCCTTTGATTCCTTTGTATATGCTAAGCTATTTATTATATGTTATTGCTCAGGAATGGTTTGGAATGGTTTTAAATGGTTTCAGATTAATCAAGAACTTAGTTAAGTTAAATTTAAAGGGAGTCGATTAATGACACTAAACAACACTTACCTTTAAATTTCCCGGAACATGTTGCAGAGGCTATTTTCCTCCATTGTCAACCGTACATTGACTGGTTCTCAGTGGTGTAGTTTGCAATATTTTGTTGTAGGTCTCCTCTGGTGGTGGTTCGAGGAACTTGATTTGTTCCCATGTGGGCAGTTCTTGTTTTCCTGTTGTGTGCTTAAGTCAATTTAGTTTCTGTAGCTGAGAGGGTTGCAGTTGTGAGCTTCAAAAAATTCACTTACCACCCATGGGCCTTTGATAAATTCAAAAGTCCTCAAAAAACAAAATATTCAACTAGCACCAGTCAACCATTACTCCATAGAAAACTAATATGCTCAAACATTGAAGATGCCATTCCATCTAACAAAAAATCTGGTATATATCAAATTGAATGCTGTGACTGCAGTCAAATTCATATTGTAAAAACCAAAGTAAATTTAGAAACAAGAGCAAAGGAATACTTTAGGAACATAAAATACAAACAATTAGAAAAATCAGCAGTTGCCATGCATTTTTGGGAAAGAGAACCACAACATAAATCCAGAACCAAAGCCACTTAAACACACAACAGGAAAACAGGAACTGTCCACATGGGAACAAATCTTCATTTCAAAAACTAGAAACAAAGTATTCAATTGCGACATCCCTCAGAAAGATTTGTTCAGCAAGTTCCTTGAACTGACACCAGACAGGAGACCTACGACAAAATATCACAAGCTACACCACTGAGAACGAGTTGATGTCCGGTTGACAATGGAGGTAAATAGTCTCTGAAACATGTTCCAGGAAATTTAAAATAAGTGTTGTTTAGTGCCATTAATTGACTACTTTTAAATTTAATTTATTACAATAACACTGTTTTCAACAATTCCATGAAAGGAATTAAGTACTTAGTTACACATAAAAACAGCATTCAGATATTTATTTCAGGTAAAAAATGTTTGGAATGAAATAAAGAAGAAGAAAAAGGAGAATTACTGTAAATCACGCCCGTTAGTAGTCATGCTTACAATTGAAAAGAATGTAAACTTGCACCATAAAATATTTTGATAATGACTATTAATACAAGAAAATTTTGACTCATATTGTATCTTTAATGAACTCTATGGTTATTTCAGTAAGTTTTCGCTAATTTCAGATGGTTTCCTAGTTAAACAAATGAAACAAAACTCAATAAAATAACGGGCTTTTCAGCTATTCTTAGAAAATTTATGTATTATATTACAAATATATTAAAGTTGGACTATTTTTAATCAATATCTTAGAGCTGTTTTTGAAAATTTAAAAAAATGACAGTTTTTACATGTGGAGGGCAGTTTAAAGTATTTTCTTGAAAATCATCCTATTGCAACCTCATAACCACAGGGCCCAGAGTTTGATGACCTAAAAATATATAAGGTGACATAAAATGATATAAAAAATTACTTTCAAAATTTTGTCTTTATTTTAGAGCGTGAGAGCATAGTGTTGTAGTTTTAATACAAAACAGAATGTTAGGAGCTCTACGTAATGCTAATGAAATTAATTAGGTGCATATATTTCTTCTTCTTTAACTTTCCTAGTATTTCTACTTATCGTGATCTTAGGAGATTTTTGTTCCTCTATCCCTTAAGGCGTGTTGAGGATCGGAAGTTATGGATTGGATAGAGAACCAAGGATGGGTGATTTGTCTGATGCCTGGTGTGAGAGTGAGAGAAGTGGAAGACAAAATGAGGGTGAAATGAATGATAGGAAAGAAATGATAATAGTGCAATTGGTGGAATGGTGGGGAAGGTGGAGATTCTGGAGAAAAGCTGCCCATGCTGTGTTGTCCACCATAAATCTCACATGTGTTCGGCTGTGATGGACCCTGAGCTGTCTTAGTGAGAGACAAGCAGTCTAACCACTTGGCCATGGTGTGGCAGTACATATATTTAATGAGACAAAATTTAAATCTATCAGTGTACTTATTTTTAAACCCTACATTAGATATCTAAAAGTAAAGTGTGGTTTTGAAACAGCCCACTTTTAGAAGCTTTTTTTCAAAAATACTAACATTCTCACTCTTTCAGGGCCAGGTCTACTTCTTTTCTTGTCACTGCTGTGCTAAATAGTCTTCAAGAGGAAACTGTTGCAGTTGGAATATACAAATGTTTAGCAGCATTTTTTTTTTAAGTTTTGTAAATTTTTAATTTGTTTTCCAGTGCACTAGAAAGAGGAGTGATAAATCATCATTAAGTTATGCAGTGATTTCTTCTTTTTGAGAACTGTTAACCGACAGCGAATCTGACACATGATTATTTTCTTGCATAATGTTGTTGCACAAGTAAAATACCTGGCAATTTCTCAGCCTTTGCAATGTTCTACTTGTGCAGTAATATTTTATGATTATAAAATACGATAAAAATTGCGGAATCACCACCGAGGTATTGAAAAAGTGTCAAAATTTTATGAAGTATCGATACCATTGAAGTACCTATCATGAATATCGAGGTATTGCAGGTATTGAGGACTCATCCCTAATTGAGGAGCGTTTTTTCAAAATTCGATAATTGCAACACATGGTGTTCTTTATAAAATGAGTTTTTCTACTTTCATTTAGATACATATGTTTCTAAAGGTTTATTTTTATGTGATTTCTAGATCTTATAGAAATAAATAATGTGCTGTAAAGAAATATATTATAATTCAATTTTTTGATGGTATATAAGAGTTTGATTTTTCCAGTTTTTTTCAAATTTCGATATATAAATATATAATCATTGTTTCTGTCAGCTATTTTGTCTCTTTTAGTTCCATGATGCATTCTAATTTTGTTCTGAAAATAAATATTTTTAATTGTTTTGCTCTTTATTACATATCTGCATTGTTGTACAACACATATTTTACAAGTATTGTTCTGTTGCACAGTTTTAATTGATACATTTAACTTTATTAGGAATACAAAAACAATATTATAAATACATTAGCATAATAAAATAATAAAAATGTTACAGTATAATATAATTAACAAATATAATTGTTACAAATAATTAAATATAAATTTAATTAATTGCTTGAAATGTTTGTAAAATACATGACTGTATTTTGATAAGGAGCTTTGTTCTTCGATGTACTAAACCTTTTCTTCCTTCACAGAATCTCTTGAACATTTTATTCACGGTGAAATCTGAAGACAAATAATCTCTAAAGGACTTCCTCCTGTCACTGTGGCTCTCTCTGCATTTATATATCATTATATCATCCTTAATGGCAATAGTTAGGGCCTTATGCTCCTTTCCTGTTGTGTCCCTTCCTCTTCTTTCCTTGTCAACTTTGCTCCTTCATGAAACCTACTTGCTAGATGGGATAACCTACTATCCTTTGACATGCCAAAAACTTCCTGAAAAGTGACAGCAGAAACAGGCTCTATTTCACCATTCCTTTTTTTTATGTTATACTTCACTGTCACTGTTTTCTTAGTTTTGTATTCTTGGTGTTCACTACTCTGTGCTGAGGTGACGAAATATTCAACAAATTTTAACAGAAACTTATCCTTGTCTGTTTTATTTAATGATATCAAATGGTGGTAGAACTGCGTAATATCAGCATAGCATTACGAAGTTTATTGATGGACTGAAGATGCAAGCAATTTGTTTGTGAAATCAATCTCAATTAAAAAAGTAAAATTTAACATCATTTTCTTAAGATAAGTGAAGTTTTTGTTACAAATAGTTATATTTGTGTAATAATCATCATAGCAGTTCAGCATCTTTGCATTCCTTATTTCCATTACCTTTTGAAGGTGAAACCTCAAGTCCCATGAGTGCATTTAATAAGTTCCATTTGACACCATTTAATTTGCATTTGAGTTCGAGGTAATCTCTACTTGAATTTCTCCGTTCGGAACGTTCTTCAACTTCTATGCTGTTATTAGAATAACAAGAATCATTATTCATTTTGATTTAACTTGCAGTACTGCTATGTACACTAACACAACAGTATCAGGTGAATATTTGACTGAAAGTAAGCTGTAGCTGCTCTGACTACAATGAAGTCTGTTTGCATCACTGTTTCCCACTGGTAAATATTGTTACAATAATGAGTAACATGATATACAGCAATATGACACGCCAGTCTAGTCCATCATTGCCAACAGCATGCTAGGAGGGAAAGAGAGCTATGACATTTGTGAGTAATTTTATTGCATTTGTTGACTTTTGCTTTAACTCTTAAGAGTGCATATATCAGGTTTTGCAAAAACCTAGTGATTCTAGATACCTATATATGAGTCATTATTTGACTTTTACTAAAACTGGGTTCAGAGGTTGTTGTAAAAGGTCAGCATTATGCCATTGCTATGCTAATTGTTGCAAAGCAAATTTTTGTACTGTGGGAAACCTTTGTACATCTACTGATTAACTGGAGCACACTTGAAGTATGCCAAATCTCTGGCAGTAAGATCTTCTTCAGTGTTGGTAGTATCAAATGTTTTCAGTTAGTATTTGAAAAATGTGACACAAGGTTTTTGTATCCCAAGTTTTTATCAAGAATCTTTTCACTTTCTTAGATACTTTTCTTCCCATTTCTCCTCCTACACTTTTCAAATCAGATGCAATTTTTTTTAACTAGAATTAGAGAACTTTCCAGACTTGCATCTATCTCCTGCACATGTGTGATTCCTTGGTTAAACAAATGAAATATGCGTTAATGAAGGCTACCTATCTCTCAGTTTCACTGCTTGAAAATAGTGTTTTAGCTGCATCAATAATTTTTTGTGTGGTAATTTATGTCCTCGAACATTAAGGCATATCGGACAATGAATGGAATGGGTGAAATGATGCTCAAATTAGTCCAGGGTCCATAGAGCTTAGATTTACCCGACATTCGTTTTCAGGATAAGGGAAAACCCTGGAAAAACCTTATTCAGGTAACTCACCCTGACCGAGATTCAAACTCGGGACCTCTTGAATGTGAGGCAGACATGCTACCACCACGCTACCGAGGCAGGCATATACATCATACAGTGCATCAATAATTGCTGTAGCATTGTCAGGATATAATGTTTCGATTTCGATAACATTTTTCACCTTCTGAAAGTGATCACAATAATAAATTGCTGATCTATCCTGGTGACCCTTCTGATGGGAGTGGAATACTGGGAACCATGAACTAGAAGAGCATTTTATGAGAGAGAGCTTTGACAAAACTGTTTTTTGTCTTTGACACTAGACAGTCCACTTGAGAAAAATGCGCTCTAACTTCCTCTTCCACCCTATTCATAGCATATGCTGAGTAAGTAATATGCACCATTTTCAGGTAAAATGCTTGTATTGACTTTGCTGCTTTCACGATTATGCAGCTGCATTAGTCACAAAGTGTGACACCTAATTTCTGATACCATCAGGCTATAACAAAAACATATATTTTTCAAAGCATCTATAAATTGTGGAGTTTACAAAATTGTCTAATACGTCACTTGTAAGAAGAAACACTTCACCTGTTCCATTAGTCTCCTATATACCAATGATTAGGTCAGTCTGGTAACAATTTCCTACATCACTCATTTCATCAATGGATACGAAAATACATTTTTCCTATTTTAGATATTTTGCCAAAGTGTGTGAAAACTAACGATTTTTTTTCCCTTCATGGATACATTTTGTTGCAGTAAAAGTTTAGTGGATTTCTTCCTACTTGTGAGCTGCACCGCTCGTACAAACTTATCACCACCCACATGTTGCCAATCAGTTAATTTTCTTTCTGGTGATAACTTTGTTTCATATAACTTACAAAATAACTTTTCTCCCTCTGTAGAGAAAACATTATCTCCAAATTCAGATACAATCTGTTTTAAATGATAAGATTTTGATGGCTTTATTTTAAGCATGAAAACTCCAAATTTCCCTCTCATAAAAAATCTGTGAATAACTAAATCTGTGACAACAAAGATAATATATAAATAGCTCCCTTTGTACTTGCAAATTGTCAAGTGGCACATTGGAAACTGAACTTGCACACTCTGGAGTGATATACTGAAAATAAAATAATTGCTTGCTGTGACAACAGTATGTACAGTGTTGGTAAGAGAGTGACTTCCAGCATCTACATTATCAACATATTGATCAAATATCCATTTATTTTCTTTAAATAAATTGATAATTTTATTTAATCTATTTTTTTTGCAAAAGAGAAAGAAAAAGGACCAGAAAAGGAAATGAGATGCAACAGACAAAAAATAATATAAAAATTGAAAATTGGAAAAGTGATTGAAAACTTCAAAAACGGAACATATAAAAAAATGCCAATAAACTTTATATCTTTGTAACCAGTTTCGTATTCAGGATTTTAATAATTAAGAGCAATCAATTCCTACTGCATATCTGAGCCCTGCTCATAAGATACTGAACTTCCAAGCTATGCTGCTCTCTCTCTCACTCACTTACCCTCACTTTCTCTCTCTCTCTCTCACTCACTCACTCACTCACTCACTCTCTCCCGCTCTCACACACAGATGCACACACACACACACACACACACACACACACACACACACACACACACACACACACACACACACACACACACACACACACACACACACTACTTATTTTGGTGAAATCTTGATACAAAATTTGTGGATTCTTTTCCCCTTATTGTTATAAGTAGGTGCTACAGAAAGAAAAACAAATTGATAGGTTTCACTCACAGAAATTTCTCTAACAATAATTCACATTTTTATATGTTAGAGAAGGTTTTGTATCCACTCCAAAAAATTGATACTGAGTTTCACCCAAAATAAATCCTTTAAGGTTCTTGAATCCAAATGCATTATCAGAGAGAGCAGTGTGTGCACATGCAAAAAGGGAGAGAGAGAGAGAGAGAGAGAGAGAGAGAGAGAGAGAGAGAGAGAGAGAGAGAGAGAGAGAGAGAGAGAGAGAGAGAGAGAGAGAGAGAGAGAGAGAGAGAGAGAGAGAGAGAAATGTAAACAGTATACTAAACTGTGATAAGTGCCAAATTTGCCAAACTCATATTATTGGATGGAATTCAATATTTAATAGAAAAAGTAAATAGGTAAATCACTTGACAGACTTGCTGTATGCAATAGTGACTTTGAGAAAACAGGATAATTTTTAACATAAGAGCAAAAGGCAGAAGGAGAAGCAGGTGTAAAACAGCCCTGATTATTATTGCTAATGATTAATCACACCCCGGTAAATCTCTACCTTTGTGTAACAGTACTGATGCTGCCTACAACATCAGGGTCTTCATTAAATGTGGTGTTTGTTGCTACAGTTGTGAGCTATGTGATCCTAAGGATGTGAGGTGCAAAAGACCACAGAGTTAAGTTGGCTTTTAAATTCATAACTGATGTATCTGAAGCAAGTTGCCATTTGTTTGAGGATATAGAATTAAACTGTTTTTGAATCATAGCTCTATAAATTTTAACTATTGATAATATCTGCTAACTTCTGTCATATCAATGCATTGTGGATTAAAATAGTTGTCTCCATAATAACAATGAGAACTGTAAGTCAATGAAGCCCAAATCAGGAATCTTCTTGTGATGACTACCAGGTATATATAACTCAAGCGTGGTCTTTAGGCGCTATGGATTGCCATAATTAATAACAGTAAAACACTTCTATATGACACTCAAGACCAGTAAAAATAGTGCTCTTTTATCATCTTAAGTACCACCTACTTCATGACACTTCCCGAACATTCCTATATTAGATGCTAAATTTAAAGGCTCTCATTTGCCTATGAACACAATTTTTACAGTGTTAACTTGCTTATTTCTAAAAGTTCTGCTGTCTTTCAAATGAACCCAGCAAGGATGGAAAAGGTTCACGTTTTGGTAAAGTGTAATACTATACAGGGCTGCAAAATTAAATATTTGTTCAAGGGGATTTTTATTAATTGCTGGCCTGTGTTGAAGAATGTGAATTCAGATTTTGGTATCATGTATGAGAAAGCTGTAATAATACTACAAAAACTGTCATATTTATACAACAGTAAGGCATTTCAATACATTAATTAAGACATTTACAGTAAAACTTGTAACCTGGAAACTGTTTACAGATGTATGCAGTAAACAAAATCAAACAGCACTCATTCATAGGCCAGATCACAAATGTATGAATATAATTAATGCTCAGGTATTTAGCAACAAAGCCATTCTCCTTCTTGCCTCCCAATATTTTGAGCTCAGTACGGATAATTTTTAAGTTATTCACTGAGAGATAAATGTTCCATATTCATTTCCTCTTTCTTGTTGCATAACAGACAGTTTGGAGATACCAAATTACAAATTGGTGTCTGTAATATGTATATCCTGTGCCGAGGCACAATGGGCTAAGGCATCATGCCTTGATTCCCTACCATGGAATGCTTTGCAGGTTTGATCCCTGGGATGTGCAGGGTCCCAGGTATAGGACCAGTGCCCACTCAGCATCATGAGAAACTTGAGGAGCTTGCAATAGGTAAGCGAGCCTGGTCATGAAAGCCAACTTTTTGATTGGGGGTGTCGATTTGCTGACCAATTCTCCTCCCCATATCGGCTGGATGATTGCCCAACTCTACCTTATGTATGTGGGCATGAGGCTGGCAGTCAGGTTGGCAGGCCCTGCTCCAATATGAACTGTAGTGTCACGGGTTTAACTTTTAAATTACAAATTAAGTTCAACTTATTCCAAATTTGAGTTTGATTTATGCTGTTTCCTCTTCATATTGAAATTTTGTCTTCAAGATTTTCTTCTATGCTGTAGCTCAATATTATCTCTTTGTAGAGACCGTCAGTAGTCAGCCATCATCTCTTTATCCCACCTGGCTTCATAATATGTATCTTGATGATTATTTCATGTCTTGATGAGCCCTTTCTCCAAGTTCTTCGCTAAAATCTCCAATATTATCAGAAAAGGAGTCAAGATGGTTATGAAGAAAATGAATTTTAAGGCTCTTATTACATTCTAAATTTTTCAGAGCTGTCAACATATTTTCCACCATGCCTTTAAAATCTGGGTGTTCCCTACTCCCTAAGAAATTGTCAACCACATTCTTAAATACTGTATGTGCTGGTTATTCTTCTTGTGTGACATTCTCAAATACTTTATCCTTCATCAAAGTTCTAATGTTCGATCACACAAATATTACTTCTTTGTTTAGCCTTAAACAGAGTGGAAAATTTGGAACTTATATAGTTAAAACAATCACAATTTTAGACAATGCTTTGACAAATTGTTTCATGATTTCCAGTTTAATATCAAGAGGAGAGGAACTATTTTCTCTTATTTTACAAGAGATTCCCTTATCACATACTTCTTCCTGGATTCATTGCAGTTCTTGTAAGCCACTCTGTTCTAATCCAATATGATTCATGGGCATGACTAGCCTATCCCAGAGGCACAGAAAACAAGGAAACTATATAATGCTTGACTGTTGTCGCAGCAGTATTTCTATTACATTCAAGTCTCCACATATAATCCACTGGTGTTTTGAATAGTTTAATGCCTTCAGCAGTATCACCATATTTTCAGAGCTTTCTTTTAAGTGCGCAGAATATGCTATTGGCACCGAGCAATTCTTTTTGGTAGGGGTTATAAATGGTCATGCTCCATCACAGCAATGATACTACATGCTTTGAAAATGAAATGAAATGTGTAATGATTAATGCCCACTTTTACTACAAATGGCACTGTAGGCGGTGATACTGATGATACATGAGATGAAGATGGAGCACCGGTGGAATGAAATAGCAGGGGAAACTGGAGATCCTGGAGAAAATCTGCTCTGTGTTGTCCACAAATCTCACTTTTGCAGCTACCCTGAATTGAACCTGGGCCACCTTGGTGAGAGCCAAGTGGTCTAACTACTCAGCCAAGCCTTGTTGTTGATACCTGCTATCTGTTTTAATATATGAAATATACACACTCATCTATTGCTGAGCTTATCTTCCTCTCTGTTTCATAGTTTATTACTTGTTTATCTTTTCATATCACATCATTGTATCACTTCACTGTCTTCCTGTTGTCACTTTGATATTTTGTTTTAATTCACCATAGTTAATATTTTGAATAAATGTTTGGAATAAATGTTTTGTAAGCTTTAATGTTGTTTGTGATTAATTGCTCTTTAGTCACCGACCATTTATAGTTATTGGATTTGATGGTTCTCTTCATTATGTCCCTTTGTTGTTTAAATTTGCAGCATAGATATATCAGATATTCTACTGTTTGCTGTTCTTGTAGGCAGATGAAAGTGGGGTCCTGTTTTGTTGCCAGTCTGTGTAGGTATGATTTTGTTAATACGACACCAGTAATCATTGCTGGAAGAGCAAAATTTAAATTAGTTTGTGTTTTCATTCTCTCTTTGACTGATGGAATGAACTCCTAGCAAATTGCTTTCTTTGTTGCATTGGTTCACTCTTCATTTCACTTCTGGATCCCTTGTTCTTGAAATTCACTGACAAGTGTTGTTTTGGATTTTTGCTCTATGCATAGCAGTCCCATTATGAAGTGCAGCCTCCTTATCAAGTTTATCAGCTAATTCATTATCAACAAATCCGATATGTACCTTGATCCAGATAAAATGTACTTATCCACTTCACTTCTCTGAGGATTCTGAGTTTATTTTGAATTTTTTCTATTAAATAATTGTATTTTGTGTTGTTTTGGATTAGATCTAGGGTGATTTTGCTATCTAAATATAATGCAGTTATCCTTTCTTGTAGTTGTATGATGATGTCCTCATGTGCTGTTAATGCTCTAAGGATTGCCACTTGTTCAGCTTGGTTATTAGAGCATCTGTCGTGTAATTTTGCTTTGGTTCTGTGTAAAACCTATCCTTCTTCTGCTACTCCAACCTTGCCTTGGATTATGCCACCACCTGTTAAGATTTATATTTTATAATATTTGATTTCCAATATGTAGAAGTACATTGCGGCTTCTTTTGTTAAAATCTATAAATAGTCTTCATTCATTCTTTTGTACATAACCTTGTATCTTGATAACACATCTTCTATGTTCTTAAAATAAACAAGAGTCTTCTATAATAAACTACAAAATTCTGATTCTCTTGAATCCAGTAGAATGTTGTGCTGAGATAAGCGAATCCTTTTCCTTTAATCGAGACACCAAAATTTATACTGCTTCCTTTGAGAGATCCAGATCTCTTACCAAGTGTGTAAACTGCTCTGATTGATCTATTGTGGGTGTGAAGTCATAACCATGATTTCAAGTTTCACTAATAATGATGATGTTGAAGATTCTAAAGTAGTTCAGGTATAGGAATGTTAGGACTATGTGGTATGGTTCCTATGGCTGATTTTAGGTTTGGATGAATAATTTCTCTTTTACTAGACAAAAATAGCAATCATCTACAAGGTTCTCCTCTTCTCTCTATACCACTGAAATCCTGAATGGTAGAGATTTCTACTTGCCTTGTGTCCAATTTCAACATCACCTTGGATGAGAAGTTGAACTTCATGTTCATCAGTACACCAACTGAGACATCCCAATTGCCACCAAGGAGTTCACCCAATTAAAATTCAACAGTTAACATTAGCTGAGAATGTTAGGAAGGTCGTAACAAAACGCATTTCATATAAACACTAGCAATAAGTGGAGTATAGAGCACTAGTTCATCTCAAAATTGTATTGTTTTGAAATAAACTGAAAATGTTGACATACACAAATTTCACTTCCAATTTATACTCAAATGACCATGACACTTTTTTGCACTCTAAACAGCTCAAGAAGTTCAAAGTATAAAAATTGAAAGAAGCATAGAGACAATAAAGCACAAGTTAAAATGAAAGTGAATTGAGAAGATTTTGACACATTGCTTTACTTACACTGTTTTTCACAGGACTCAGTCAAGACTGTGCTGAACATTGGAGCAACAGCTCTTGAAACATGTCCTATGAAAAACAGTGTAAGTGAAGCAATGTGTCATTTCTTCTCAATTCACTTTTATTTTAACTCAAGAAGTACTAATTATTTCACAGTTGATTATGTTAAATTATTTTATGATCTATTGCAATAAATATAATGCAGCAAAGCTAAAAATAGGAAGCTTTGGGAATTTGTTAAAAACTGTGGGTGTTAGAAGACAACAGATTAGATTTCTACAAAGAGCATTAAAAATCACTCTATAAAGCATCTAAACATCACAGCCTGTGTTATTAATTGAACACTGGTGATGCTTATATTATCTTACTTTTGTAAAATCAGAACTTGCTTCAGGAACATTTGCTCCCATCCTCTTCTGAAAACTGATTGTAAGATATTGTCAGATTATAATATATTAAAATATAATAACATTTGGAGCCACAGAAGCACAGAAGTTCCCCTTTTTATTTAATTTGGAATAAGGTCAGTTGAAACCCACCATTTTATACATACTTTCTTTTTAAAATTTTAAATGAAAATATAGGAATTATCTATATTACAGCAGATATGCAATATAATGAGAATTATAACAATCAATATGATAAACAAAAACTTACCACAGAAATGGATACAAGAAATCATCTCCTCTTTGCACAATTGAAGTATCATTGCAAAAACCACAAAGGAATTTTTTTTATAATAAATGCAGTATACAAAAATTTCATCAGTCATGATATCAGAGAGGATAAACAAAATGAAGTGTGCAGGTCTGCCCTACTGTGGATAGACAGTAAGTTCTGTTTTGCAAATGCACATTCTCTTTTACGTCATGATATTATATTCTGAGGAAATTCACCACAGCAAAATAAATACTTGTTATTCAAAACAGAATAGTTAGAGGAATAAAGAGAAGAGATTCGTGCAAACGATTTTACCATTAGTCTATATCTATATATTGGAACTATTAATATTTGCAAAAAGAAATAACTCACTGTTTTTGATAAATGAACAAATAGCAGATCCTTAAAAAGTATGCACACACTATCAGCTAATACAAATCTATTGGAAAATGGAGTACTTTATGCAGTCATAAAAATGTTTTTATACATTTCCAAATGATTTAAAATTAGAAGATCAGACAAATCGGTTTAAGAAAGAAGCAATGCAATTTTTATTAGAGAATTGTTTTTATAATGTAAGTGAATTTTTAATAGATTGTAAATAATTCTATATTGTATTGTATTTGACAGAAATTGTTAATATTTGTATATTATATTTGATGTGTTCTATATCAGATGTACAAATGTACCACATGATCAAACAGAACTAATAAACACTACTACTATTACTACTAATAAAAAATATATGCATTCATTGCACTTACATTTCACTCTTACAGAAAGTATTCTTATAAAAGCTTATTCTTCTATTTGCTTCTTGTTAATCAAGATAAACCTTCTTTATTAGTTAACACATATTCTTATAGATATCAGAAAACAATAACGTAAAATGGTAATCAAGTCATTTAAAGCCAGACTTTTATCTTATGGCTTTGAAATTATGTTTTCTGTGCATGAACATGAAAGAGAAAGAGAGAAACAGAAATCTGATGTTTTACACTTACATGACCTTTTGAGCTCTTGTACAAACTATTCTTGCAAACTTAAGCTTTCACAGCAAACATAAAGATTTAAAAATATATGTATTCTTACAAATGTTCATTCCTTTATCAGCTTCATGTTATTTGAGCTAAACATTTGTAGAAAGTACCTTGTTGCAGATTTTATTGTAGGTACAGGGAGAATATGAGGATATATTAGGCTTTAAGCAATAGTGAAATCTTTTAAGACTAGGCATTTAAAAATTTAGATCATAAAAAGCAATACCACAGAAATGGTTTGTTCAAAACAAAAAGTGCTTTCATGAGATCTACTTTTTTTGTATAGGACTTCTGAGGCTATTACAGAACAATTAAACAGTTCATTTGTCATGACATTATATTAAACTTATGAAATTTTAACCGAAACCTTTAGAGCCATTTTTGAGAATTTTTTTTTTTTTTTTTTTTTTTTTTTTTTTTTTTTTTTTTTTTTTTTTTTAAAGGGGAGAATAATGGGTAGTTTGGGTTTGAAGATTTTGTGGAAAATATTTGTGTTGAATCCTTGGTTGACTGAATTTAAATATCAAGTTGCCAATTGATTTTAAAGGACTTTCCGTTTGAGTTGCGTTGTACATAGACAAATAAATGCACAAGCACATACATTTTTCTAGAAATACATTTTTTTTTAAGAAAACATAGTTTCAGTGAAATCGCAACTTACAAGTTTTGGGTGAAATAGAATACTTCCTCTACTTGCTACAAATAGTAGAGAAAGTAATAAAACAAAATAGTGATTTGGAATTGAAAAAGATATAAAGTGTTTCAAAATTCAAATCAATACAAAAAATATCTATGAAATATTTAATACAACAATTTTGAATTTACATGAATTGGGTAGAATAATATGTCCTACATTTTTTTATGTGGGCACCGCCCTCTGGGTGCCTCCACCTGGGAAATGGGTTCGGTCATCATGTGGTGGGGCAAGTTTGCCCCGAAGGCCAAGGTTGCCATGTGGGGAGTGTTGGTAACCAACCAACATTTTGGATGTTGTAAAGATTTTATGTCACATAGTTTATTAATTATGCAAAAGTCATTCAGAATGTTACAGGCATTTCCATAAAATTCAAGATATGCAGATTGTTGTTATGAAAATTTTAAACATTGGTATTTTAATGAATATTGTCAGTCGTGAATGAAATGTTTTCTATACAAAAGGTAGTTTATATTGAGTACATTTTCCAAAGTCTTTGTGTTGCATTCTTGAAAGTTCTTTAACTTAAGTATGAAATATCGTATTAACCAAGTTTTTGAGTTATTCTGTTCACTGACTCATATTTGGACACTGACCGTTTTCAAATGCTTCTTTTTTGGGTTCAAGTGGGCTTCAAACATGAAGTTGTGGTGAAATTTAACACAAAAATGTTGGGTATAATACAATATTTCTCAGTAGATGCTGATATAATAGTACACTAGAAGAACTTCAACATTCCCTATAATGGAAACTCTTCAATGATTCCTCTAGAACTTGGCTTCACAAGGGAAAAAGTTCATTTTAAGTTTGTTGTACTTGCAATCCACATGAAACCAGTAGTCCCCTCTGTGGTGTGGCAGTAGCAAGTCTGTTTTCATTCAAGGGGTTCTAATCTCAGTCAGGGTGAGTTATATGGACAAGGTTTTCTCCATATTTTCCCCTTGTTCTAAAAGATGAATGTCTGGCAATCCTAAGCTTTGTGAATCAGGGTACTCATTTGAGTATCATTTCACTCATTTCATTCATTTTCCAATGTGACCTATTATTAAATGATTAAAAAAAAAAACATGGAACCAGCTTAATTTAAAAAAAATCATTATGAAGTCTATTAGTGGAATGAATCTTGCCAAAAGTAATTTAAGGTTATAGAAAACATTACTAATTTCTTTGTGAATTGGATAGCCAAACAAAAGAACAGATTCTCAAGGTTAGCAATGTTTGTTGCATGAAGTTCAGGACAGCAAGGAAATGTTAAATCTTCAACCTTTCCAAATAAAGTTTAATTGGTAATACAATTTATGGAGGCAGTGGACAAAGGTCAAGACATTGCTGATTTGAAACAAAAATTTCCATTTCCTGCAGGAAAAATTTCCATTTCCAGGCTAAGACAAAGGAAGATGTCTTCGTTGGTCTTCAATTAAGGAAGTTACCATGCCTATAGAAACAGATTAGGAGATGTGTTTGGAATACATAGGAAAATCTATATACCTACAACTTCTAGGGAAGAAGAAAGTCTGGAAATATGCAGATTTCATGCAACACAACACCATCATTTAATCCTCTGGGGCACAACGTGTCCTTAAAATTGCATTTTGTGCACTTTCACTGGTATCTTTTTCTTGAAAATACAGATGAAGTTTCAAATAAATGCAGGAAGTTCTTTTTTTCAAGATTTGGCTCACATAGAGAAGAGCTACAGAGTAATGTCCAACAAAAGTATATTGGAAGACTAATTTTGAACATATCTATGAAATAATAATAATAATAATAATAATAATAATAATAATAATAATAATAATAATAATAATAATAATAATAATAATAATAATAATAATAATAATAATAATAATAATAATAATAATAATAATAATAATAATAATAATAATAATAATAATAATAATAATAATAATAATAATAATAATAATAATAATAATAATAATAATAATAATAATAATAATAATAATAATAATAATAATAATAATAATAATAATAATAATAATAATAATAATAATAATAATAATAATAATAATAATAATAATAATAATAATAATAATAATAATAATAATAATAATAATAATAATAATAATAATAATAATAATAATAATAACAATAATAATAACGACAATAATAACGATAATAATAACGACAATAATAACGATAATAATGATAATAATGATAATAGTGATAATAGTGATAATAATAATAATAATGATAATAATGATAATAATAATAATAATAATAATAATAATAATAATAATAATAATAATAATAATAATAATAATAATAATAATAATAATAATAATAATAATAATAATAATAATAATAATAATAATAATAATAATAATAATAATAATAATAATAATAATAATAATAATAATAATAATAATAATAATAATAATAATAATAATAATAATAATAATGATGAATAATAAATAATAATGATAATAATAATAAATAATAATAATAAATAATAATAATAAATAATAAATAATAATAATAATAATAATAATAATAATAATAAATAATAATAATAATAATAATAATAATAATAATAATAATAATAATAATAATAATAATAATAATAATAATAATAATAATAATAATAATAATAATAATAATAATAATAATAATAATAATAATAATAATAATAATAATAATAATAATAATAATAATAATAATAATAATAATAATAATAATAATAATAATAATAATAATAATAATAATAATAATAATAATAATAATAATAATAATAATAATAATAATAATAATAATAATAATAATAATAATAATAATAATAATAATAATAATAATAATAATAATAATAATAATAATAATAATAATAATAATAATAATAATAATAATAATAATAATAATAATAATAATAATAATAATAGTAATAGTACTACTACTACTACTACTACTACTACTACTACTAATAATAATAATAATAATAATAATAATAATAATAATAATAATAATAATAATAATAATAATAATAATAATAATAATAATAATAATAATAATAATAATAATAATAATAATAATAATAATAATAATAATAATAATAATAATAATAATAATAATAATAATAATAATAATAATAATAATAATAATAATAATAATAATAATAATAATAATAATAATAATAATAATAATAATAATAATAATAATAATAATAATAATAATAATAATAATAATAATAATAATAATAATAATAATAATAATAATAATAATAATAATAATAATAATAATAATCATAATAATAATAATAATCATAATCATAATAATAATAATAATCATAATCATAATCATAATCATAATAATAATCATAATCATAATAAGAATCATAATAATAATCATAATAATAATCATAATAATCATAATAATCATAATAATCATAATAATAATAATAATAATAATAATAATAATAATAATAATAATAATAATAATAATAATAATAATAATAATAATAATAATAATAATAATAATAATAATAATAATAATAATAATAATAATAATAATAATAATAATAATAATAATAATAATAATAATAATAATAATAATAATAATAATAATAATAATAATAATAATAATAATAATAATAATAATAATAATAATAATAATAATAATAATAATAATAATAATAATAATAATAATAATAATAATAATAATAATAATAATAATAATAATAATAATAATAATAATAATAATAATAATAATAATAATAATAATAATAATAATAATAATAATAATAATAATAATAATAATAATAATAATAATAATAATAATAATAATAATAATAATAATAATAATAATAATAATAATAATAATAATAATAATAATAATAATAATAATAATAATAATAATAATAATAATAATAATAATAATAATAATAATAATAATAATAATAATAATAATAATAATAATAATAATAATAATAATAATAATAATAATAATAATAATAATAATAATAATAATAATAATAATAATAATAATAATAATAATAATAATAATAATAATAATAATAATAATAATAATAATAATAATAATAATAATAATAATAATAATAATAATAATAATAATAATAATAATAATAATAATAATAATAATAATAATAATAATAATAATAAAGGGGTTAGTGGAACTAGTGTGCTCCATTATAAATTATATTCATTGTTGATTAAGTTCATCCATATTAATACATTTTAATCGTCTCAACTTTGTATGCAAATGTTAATTTCAGTTCAGCTTAACACAATTTGTTGCACCCATAACAACATCTATATGTTATGTATTTCTTAATTAGTAAATATAAGTAAATGTATAACTGCAAAATAAATTTCTTATAACTATTTTTTAATTATCTATATTTCTTAGAAAAAACTTGATTCGTTTACATTAAATACAAAATCAACTAATTGATACTATTACTCATTAAGATTCTTTAAAATATTTCAAGCTTTGGGGAGATTTTACACTTATAATTTAGAAGTAGCACCCATAAATTTATGAAAAGTAAAATCAGAACTAAAAAATTCAATGTTACAACTGGGATTTGAAGCACAATTCTTCCATTCTATGTGCAGCTGCAATATGCTGGTGTAACATTTAAATTGTTGCAAATTTAATACCACTGTAAAAGTGGCTGTTGTCAAATAATTTATTATGATGCAGGAGCATATGTATTTTAGATCAGGGATAGCAAAATAATGATTACAACAATCAGGGTCATTAAAGGCTGATATGACGCAACTTATAGGCATTTCTTTTTAATTTGAAGAAAAAATAATTTTATGTTTTATTGAATTGCAATAGTCATTACACAGAAAACTCACAATATATAAAACCCTTGTCAGACCAGTTCTTATGTATGCATCAGAAACATGGCCCTTGATGAATAAGGTTACAAGGCTGTTAGATGGATTTGAAAGGAAAGTCCTGTGGAGAATAATTGCTCCTGTGTATGATAAGATGGATGGAAGAAAAGGTGCAATGCTGAATTGTACACTATATATGCCGATGCGCATGTAAAAAGAATCATAAGGGCAGGAAGGATCAAATTAGCTGGTCATATGGCAAGAATGGAGGAGTCTGAGGTAGCAAAGAAGGTGCTCTTTGGAAACCCTTGAGGGCAAAGAAGGCTTGGTCGACAGAACAAGATGGCTGGATGGAGTGGAAGAGGATTTGTGGAAGCTGGGATGTAGAACCTGGAGGAGAGCAGCATGTGACCGTGATGGATGGAGGAAGCTCTTTGGAAAAGAAAGTCATCTTACACACAATAATTTATTATGCAATAACTCTTAATTGTTATCGAAATTTGCAACCAGCGGTGTTGTACACGACAACCGCGCCAATCTCCTACGTGAAGTGGAACATTGGGCCAAATTAACACGGGGCCGCGGTCACTCCTCTCCTCTCTATACATTACGCCAGTACCGCGTGATATTACTCGGCAGAGCGTTAAGGTGTATTGACCTTCAGGCCACCAGCGCTGTGATCATCTCTTATCGGGTCTTATCTGGTCGATTAGAAGAGTGAATTATTAGTAAGTTGATGTATAGGAAGTTACGAAACACAAATAGAACGATTGGTAGCTGCGTGGGTCCATACGATGTTTTCTCGCGCCTGCCGATTTATGACACATTGCTGTCCAGAAGACATGATTATATCTGAACAGACTATACATAAACTTGACTCGCCGTGTATGTGCGATAAGCTGAGGTAAACATCTGTGTTGCGAATTCTTTCCGATACGCTTTCTCGCTTTGCCATGTAGTACCTTCCTCGCTCCCCCACTCTCCTCTTCCTTCATTGTTCACAGCAACACCTGGGGCCAGCTAATTGCGGTCCGTAAACATGAAGTTTAGCATTTGTGTGATTGTTTTTGAAATCTTAATTGTTTGGTAAGCAAAGTAGTTTAGTTTTGAAATGAATACAGTGGATTATTTATTGGAAAGCCCTTTCATTTCTTTAAACGTAGAAGAAAAACTTGAAATTAAACGGTTAGGTGTACATCAACCGAACAATTTTACATTTAAGCAACACGATGGCAAAAAAAAAAAAAAAAAAAAAAAAAAAAACCAGAAGACTTTGTGTCAACAGTTGATTTAGTAAGAGATCGTGGCTAACTGCAAGCGAGGAAAAATAAAGTGTACTTTGCTTTTACTGTTTATTTGGTGGTGAGGGACGACGGTAGATTGTAAGGATCTGAAGCATTTGTGTGAAAGAATTTTAAAACAAGAGGTAAGTGCACTTCACGTACAAAATACCTGTAAATTGAAATTATTGGCAACTGTTAAAATTGCTGCTAAAATTGATTCTGCACATATATCAATCCAGAAATACATAATGCAGGAGATTTAACCTGGCACTTTTTGCACTATCCTTGTCTAGCAGGGGCGCTGGGTTTCTTTCCTTGAAATGGTCAGTCCCCTATTGTATTCCCCAGTTACCTGTTGTGGTATGAGGGTAAGCACAAGCAGGCATCAGTGGTGTTGCAAGTAAAGTATCAATTAACATGAAGAAAACGTCAAAAATGTTTTTAGAAGTTCAAAATTTTGTTATTATTTTAAACATACTGCTGGCAATAGTGCTAGTGTCTGCGTTAGTTCTAGGAGGCGTGGGAAGAAAGGGAAAAGCTATAAGATCAAATGGTAAGGAAGTTGTGATTAAGGTTCATACATTTTTTACAGACGAATACGAGGCCCTAACATGCGGAAAGCTAACTATACCTGTGTCAAGCATAATTCATAATTCATTTTATAGAGACTCTGGGTAAAAAACGTCCGAATGCAAACCCCACAAAAACAGCAGTAGACCCTTTCTGTTGCCGCTGCAATAAGACAGTCTATTTATTCACTATATCGGACTGATTTTCTGCCCAGCTTAAAGAAAAAAAAAAAAAAAAACTGTTCATTGGGAGTTTATGGAGCTCACGAAAAGCACTGCATCAAATGAAATTTAGATTTGTAAGGAACTCATGCGGAATAAAGTTTCTGGTGGAACGGCCTGACTTTGTTGCAAAAATATTCGCGTTTCTAAGAAAAATGATAGAGCTAAGGACTTACGGTGCTTCTGCTATTTACTTAGATGAAATCAGGATCGTTATAATTCATAGGAAAAACAAAGTGTGGAAAAGTGAAGAGGACGATTTTGAATTTCCACTACGCATCCCAATAGGCAAATGACAGCGTTTCCTTACACGCGGGGAGTTCGACAGTTTTCATTCCCAAGGCTCTTCTGAGTTTTTAATCAAAATAAAGCAAAGACTATCATGAAGAAATGGATAGTAAAACATTTAAAAATTGATTTATTAATCAGTTGTTACCCAAAATTTCTCCCCAATAGTGCTATAGTAATAGACAACGCATCTTATCATTTTACTCAAATCAACAAGGCTCCGATATCATCACTTAAATCTGTAATGCAATTATGGTTCCGTGACAATAATATTGAGTTTGATCTGCGTTCCACCAAAGCTGTACTTTACGAATTAATAAAGCTGAAGAAAGACGGTCTCAAAATTTATGAATCAGATTGCATAGCGTAAAAGCACGGCCACGCTGTAATGCGACTATCTCCGTATCATTGTGATTTAAATGCTATAGGACTTATATGGGCACAGATAAAGAAGATGTCGTGAAAACCAACATATCATTTAAGTACAGTGAGGTAAAAGTGTTGTTTGATAGTGCAGTAGGTAAAGTGTCCGAACAAAATTGGCGGGGAGCTTGTGAACACGTTGAGAAAAATAGAACAGTTTTATTGGGAGAAAGATGGATTAATGGATGCAATTAGTGAACATGAGGAACATTTTGAAATTTTTGACAGTGAAGAAGCAGAAAAGGCACCAAATTTGGAGGACGAAGAACAAACAGTCGAAGAAGGATCATCCGCCACTGATGTGTCTGTCCTGCCTGGCAGGTCATAAAAGAGGGCCAGGCTAGAAACAGATTGTGAATACATATTACTTTCTCTTTCTACAAACCAGGGGCCAAGTTAAATCTCATACATTTAGCCACATAGATACATACTGAACAGAGTGATAGTGCATAAAATTTTGCGTAACCCATGATCTAGCACTGAGGCGTCACAATGAAACATAGGAATCAGCAACAGTTGATTGTATGCATCAGGTTTATATTGAGGGATTAATAAAATATATAAATACTGTCGATTATGTTTCGATGCACTGATAAAACAACGGACATAGCTTGCCACAGTCAATTGGTCATCATTTTACGATACATTAAAGGGCGTAAATCCGTTGAAAGTTTCTTTCTTTTGAAGAGATCCGTAATCGAAAAGCCAATGATCTCAGTAATTTTTTGATAAAGAAGTTGCATTCTTTTAATATTGAAAGAAAAACTCATATTTCAAACACAGGATGGTGCCGCAGTAACGAGCGGTAGCCAAGTGCCGTTCCGACTTTGATTCAAGAATCTTTTCCTTATGCCAAGTATGTACACTGTTATGCGCCCCAATTAAATTTGACTATACAAAATGCTTGTTCCAAAAGCATAAAATCAGTTAAGTTATATTTTGTCAACATTGGTGGATTCACATTTTTCACGTCTTCACCAAAACGCAGTGATCTGTTGTGTTCAGTTTGCGACAAACGCATTACAGCTGCTTCTACAACAAAATGGAACTTTCAATCACTGGTTGTGAACGGCGTTCATGAAAGCAAACTTTATTACAGTGATTTGAGAAGACTGGGTAGGAAAATGAGTGGGATGAAGTAACAATACGGAAAGCACTTTGAAGAATTTACTGATGGTTAAAAATTTATAGTGTTTTTACGCATTTCGGCGGTTGCTGTGATTATAGCAATGAACATAAAGGTAACCTGTTTCAAAAGGTATAACGCCTCTTTAATTTCATTACTATCATCTTCACCTCTGGTCCCGAAAGAAAAACGTTCATGAGCGATCACTGACAACAGATTGTACAAAACTGACTAGGCCATTTTGTTACGCACATTACATCCTAGTGTAGTACCTTTAGGTATAGTTGTGGTCAAAATAGGGGAAAAAGCAAAGATGTTATATTTCTAGATATTATGCTGACTTACTCTAAAACAATAAAAGATGATATAATCTAGAGAATATTTTCGTACAGTAAATAGAAGGTATATAAATATAGCAAAATAGCTTATTAATTCTAATAAATGATATTTTATTTTATTCACAATTTTATTCCCTCATTTTTGAGGGACTAGTTTCGGGAGCTGTTATTTCCATTTTCAACCTTGAATGACCAACAGTCGTTTGTTACTTTTGTCTGTACACTTCTGTCTGGTGGTGGAACAATGAACTTCTTTATCAAAATGTCGACTGGTGGATTTCAAAGTTTATTAATCATTCTTTGTATCGTAATTCCATATTAAGATGTTGTCCTATGTTTGTTATGGTTTATTACTTCTTTTAATAATTTTGGATTTGGGTCAAATTTACGGTTTTTCTTCCAAAAGTGATACTGCTGACTTGTGTTCGTATTTCAATTTTATGTTTCTAAAGTGTTCTTTGACTCTGGGTTTTAGATTTCTTTAAGTTTGACTTAATTATCATTTTTCACAATCCTTACAATTTATTTCATATATTCCAGATCTTTTGATTGGTGGTATTTCATCTTTTATTTTTGAATTTAATAATTTTATTTCTGAATATATGTTTATAGGTATCAATATGATGTTTTATTCTCCAAAAATCTGCCTCTCAAAATCCACCCTCTGTGATCTTCGTCCCGAGGGTTGGACAACAGGAAGTAGGGGACTGACTGTTCGACATTAGTCGAACGTAAATCTACAGAATATGTTCTTGCTTCCTTACTTTATGGTTTTCTCTAGCTTAGGTTTTTCTTTTATTTTAATTTTCTTAAATATCAGACTTACGTTGAATCCATTTTCTGCTGCTATGTAAAATATGACTTTTTGTTCACTTTAGTATTCTGCTTTATCCATAGGTATGTTCACTAGTCTGTGAGTGCATTATTGCACGTTTATGTGTGATCGGTTTATACCTATGTTTTTATGTAATTTTCTGTGTTGGCTTTCTGTAAATTCCAAATTTAATTTTTTTTTTTTGTAATTCCTGATGATATTGAGGTCCAGGAAAGAGATTGTCCATTGAATTCCTTTTCTATTGTGAATTTGATAGCGTTTTCTTGCAGAGTGGCAGTTTTAATACATCATTTAAAGCTGTGTTTGTAACTATTGCAAAAATGTTAACATATCAGAATCAAACTTTGAAGATGCATGAGAAGGCCATTTATTTGTGTTTGAAATGAGTTCATAAACACATTTATAAAAAAAAGTGAAAGTGGATTGCTCAAGAATAACCCTGATTTCTGCTTGTAGTATTTACCACCAAAGCTGACGAAGTTTTTTTCAGGGCATAGGCTTGCTTATGAGATATATTCTTCTGCTTCTACTGTTTCCATTTCTATTGTAGTTAATCTGACGACCAGTTTGGATTCTTTTTATTAACAATAACAAGGGATAGTCTGAGCGAAATAGGGGAAAGGGAAATTGGGTGGCTTTATCTCAGCCTAAGGAGGTTCCGCTTAATGCATCCTCATTATTCAAGGCGATTGTGTTACTGCCGTCTATAACGGAGTAGTGCAAGATACCAGGTGTCGCTTGACGAACAGGACCAGGGGTCCTGAATGTGGCGTGGAGGAGTTGCGACAACTGGTAGGAGAGGGTATTGTGGGTTGAGCGCCCTTATCTCCTGTAGATGGAATTGAAGTTCTGTGTAGATGTGGTCTAGTAATGCGTCAAGTAACTGATGGTACTCCTTTACACGAAGCAGCTTATTGTTGAAGGATGCAGTGAATTCCAGGTGCTCGTCCAGGCGGTGCACGAGACTGTTGGTTCCTGTAGATATTGAGGTCAGTTGGTCCTGGATGGTGCAGTGAATGTCGGCGGTTGTGATCTTCATTCTATCGTCGAGGGCTGTGATGCGTGGTGCTCTGTTGAGGACTCCTGCGTGAAGGTTTTGTACGTTGTCTGCGGAGGCGGATGCGGCGACCTTGTCTTCTAACGTGGCTAGGCGGTTGCTGATGCTCTGTAGCTCATGACGGAGATTCTGCAAGGTAGCCCTCAGGTCCTCGCTAATGGCGGCGTTGACTGTTGCCATGGTTGTGGTCTGCGGTGAGGTCTGAGTAGTTGTCGCCGTAGATCTACGTGGGCTGCGCGGGTAGAGGGGGCATTGCGCCTTGCCCGTTAAGTGGCCGAAGCCATTGCACGTGGCGCAGTACCGGCGTTGGAAGCGGACGTCGTGACTTGTGCATTGTGAAGTGAGGCACGAGCTCCGCAATAGTAGCACCTGGGTGGTGCAGCACAGGAGGCGGTGTCGTGTCCGTAACAGCATCGCCGACATGTGTGACGTGACGTTCTGCTGACCTCGACTGGGAGACACCGCCCTAACAAGGGCAGGCCCGTCCTCAAGACACTTCGTGTTCGGCGGCGTCGGCGAGCTGTAGCCGGACGAGTTTGGAAGGTGAGAGCGTGGAGATTCTGGAGGCCCTCAGGGTAGAGGGCCAACGTTGTTGTGCGGCGGCGAGGATAAAGCAGGTTGGTAAATCCCAGGTTGCCCAGCGGATAACTGCTGAGTGTGGTGCTGCTTGGCCCTGAGTGAAGGCAGCGTTGGGCTCCCTGGGTGGGAACCGTGTAGGCCCGGCGGCTAGAGGAGTAGAAAGAGCTTCGGCGTACGTTGGCTGCGTGGGCTGGCTTGAAACGGCTACGTTTGGAGATTGCTGGCTGAGTCGTGCTGCTGCACCTGGAGGTGCAGGCACTTCCTGCTGCGTGGTTGAGAAGGCTGGCTGTGTGGGCCGAGTGGGCCCGGGAGCCAGATATGGCTGCGGCGAGCTTGGCAGGTGAGCGGCGTCAGGTACTGTGTCAGCGCTGGGCGCTGGCCTAGAACTTTCCGGTGAGCTCAGCGAGCGGCTCCCTCTCCTCTGCCGGTACTGGCAGAGAGGCGGGAGATTGTGCCCGAGAGCAGGCAGGTGAGGGCTGCGGTGGCTGCTGCTTTGCTGTCCGACTGGTCTTCTTTCTTGCTGCGGAGGTTTTCTTGCCCATTATTCTTGCATGTCTTCGGCATCTGCGGAGCGGCAACGATGCTTCCTCCTCGGCGTGTCGATTGTGAGTGTCAAATTTTGACCTGAGTCAAATTTCCCAGAACACTCAAATTACAGCAGTTGCTGCAGATTATAAAGCAGGTCTCTGAACGTTGAGAAGGCCTTCTCAGCATCTGATAGTGGGTATTCTACGTAAGTTTGTCAAATTGAGGCTACAAACACAGTGAATTTTACACTGTTTTTCGACACTACTCTTTTAAACGCATATTCGTATGAAAATCTTCTACACTCAGCAGAACCGTTGAAGGCCCTGTTTTATTCCCCCTGCTTTTCAGCGTTTTTATTGGGTGGATTTCCCAATTCAGCCGTATGCCTACATGATCTAGATGCTGATGACACGCAGCTATTCTGCACAAATAAACGCCATCTCAGAGTACCTCATTCAAAGCATCATCGCCTCGTTGAAGGGTGGTGCCGGTGTGGGCACGTGTTTTTAATCCGGAAGAGAGCTACGCTATATCACTGACCAAGCATCGCAACCCCGCAAAATAACCATATTTTCTATTTGGAGGACGAATGACTGAATGGTGAAACTCTGTCCCCTACCCCGGAGTGAAGTTAGATAAGGGTGTAACTTTTCGCGAGCATATCAGAGTTCTCTCTCATGGGTACGGGGACAATAGCTTCTTGACCCCAGGTGAGTTTTATGGTGCCTGTTTGATCTAAGTTACACCATGCCCGAGCACTCATAATCAACCTCATGCACGCTTGCGAGATCTGCGTTATGGCCGGAAACAGAAAGCTACTTTGTTTACAACGGGCGCGGAATAAAGATTTCAGACCATCTGTTCTGTTAGCAGCTCTTTGCTCGTAAGGCTTTGTATCTTGCATATATGGGGGATAAAATTAGGTGCCGCATAGCAACATTCTGCACAAGTTTACCAGCACATCAAAACATTCTCGTATGGTCTCTTGGGCATTGTGGCCCCAGAAAACGCCGCTTTACGAGATATCGGTTTCTCCGCATGGCTTGAGAGTATCCAGGATATCACCGGAGCAATTCCTAACAGCAGAAAAAGCTGAGCTCCGTTTTCAATCCTAATTGGCGTCTAAATTCTACTATCCTGTAGTAGGGGAAATAGACACTGGAAAGCTATAGGATGGAATTTACATTTGCTTTCACCGAAAACGTTTAATTTCTGAGCAGTCAAATCTTACTTAGCACCTTACATAATTTATTCACTAGATTTTGCAGAGAGGGCACATATTGACAAATGAAATATGAAAAATAAGTAACCCTAAACCTTCCAGTCAGGAATTATTTTGCTACTTATGCCGTTCTTTCTCTAACTTTAAACCAGTTTAGATTACACGGTCTGGCACACTTTCAGCCAACTGACTTGAATAACCATGATCGTTAAGGCGACACGCAGTGCACTGGCCATGCACTCAAATCCTGAGGTCATAGGTTCGAGTCTCGGCAAGCGCAGTCAAAAGTACCCGTGGTAAAGGACGGGAAGGGTCCACTTAAAATAATCGATGTGACAGTACGCGTGAATGATGACGGGGTACCATTTGACTGTGGTTGCATGGATTTGGCTTCTTTTCTTTATAAAAACACTGAAATGTAAATTGTAAACAAAAGAAATAGTTTTGTACAATTCAGAACATCTCATCTCTACGTTCATTAAAACGGACTATGTTTTAATGAACGAATGAATCTCCTCCGTAGTAATCCTAATCCTTGTTGTTAGTGAATAAGATTTTGTCTGTTCGTTAGACCTTACTAGTTATGCGTAAATCATTCAAAATGAACAAGACTACTTTCCCAGAAAATTCAAGATACATGGTATTTTAATAAAACCTCAAAATCGTGCGACAGGTATTCTAATGGCGATGACGCGATTCAGCACCACGTTGAGGCGACATTTGCGACAGGTTCTCGGTATTGGGATGCCGCTGTCTCCCAGCAGATGAGATGGCTGCGTCCTGTCCTCGGTGATGGTGCCGATGTTCTGGATCGCGTAGTCGTCTCAATCTGAGCTTCTGCGCAGATCCAGCGTCTCAGGTTCAGCAATTCCTCTGGATGTTGCTGCTGCTCCAGTCAAAGCATAAAAACCCCTTACTTCGGGTGTGGTCTCGGTCGGGAATTTAATAGAAGTAATTTACCAAAAGAAATGAAAGAATTGTAAAAAATTGGAGTATTTAAGAATTACTGCAATTTTTAATTCAATATGGAGTTAAGAAAACGCGTCGCAACACAAATTAATACGTCACTTTAGAAGCGTCCGTTTCCTTCACAATATTAAATCAACCATTTTTGTAACTATTCACGATCTAACTTGAAATCGATTTCTCTCACACTGAGAATGTTTTATTTCTTTACTCGACGACGTCCATACAGAGAATGACAATAACTCTAGCTAATCTGATGTTTGAATTAGCCGTTCTTATGACGATTCAATAATTTCTCATTGGTCATCTCCAATGACTCACATTTCATTACTATATATTAGGTAACTTACATAACCCTTTTCTAAACCATATTTAAACAATTTATCAATTAAATAACTTTTTCCACACAATTTTAGACTTCTATTATCGTCGTTAAACACATTAACACTATCCCTTTTTCTTCGTTTCTACCTAAAGTTTACTTTCAATTGTTTCTTAATCTCGTTCAATTACCACTAAAGCTATTTTTTTTTTTAACAATTTCCAATGAATTATTTTCTTAAGAAATTTAAAATAACAAAATTGAACTATAACAATGTTTAGGAGTTTAGAATAAAATTAACGGTCAGAATTTTGAGATAATAAAAATTATGGAAAAATTTTCCATGTAAAGGGTAGTCTAGGGTGGAAGGATATTTTTTAGAAAGTCTTGGTGTGTTATTCTGCAAAGATGTTTACCTTTAATACTAAGCTTAACACATATACTGACAAACACACGCGAGCGTAGACCTTTTTCTAAAATGCTTTTTATTAGTTTCAGGGATCCCAAAACATATATTTCCGGTGAAATTTGGCATCAAAGGTTATGTGCATAGTAGAGTAGGTAAAAGGGAATATCACTCTACCGCTTCAAAAATTTAAACCAATAATAATGAAAAACAAATCAAATTAGTTAATGCCTCCACACCCAAAAGTTTCTTGGTTTTAAATGCTGTAATGTAATTCTAATTTTTGCATAGTAAGTCTTTGTTATGATGTGCCAAATTATACAGAACATTTGGATTAGGATTTCTGGCTCTTGCCAGAGAAAATAAATGTATTTTATTTGTCATGCAAACACCTGAAACATGTGGCATGTAATTCAATCGAAATATTTAGCACTATCTTTTCGAACAAAGTAACAAAAATAGTTTTTATGCAAAGGGCAGTTGGGATGTTGCTGAAAATATTCGTAAAGTCGTACTTTAGTGTAACCTATCATTTGAGTTAGTTTCGAAAGAAACTGGCTTAAAAATGGAACTCATCCTGAGGGTTCTCATTTCGAATTTTCGGTCCCATTAGTGATTTACTTCCGGTGCTATTTATTGTTGCCAAGCAATATATAGGTATTTGCTGAATCAAATGCATTTTTTTGTATTTACGTGCATACGAGAAAGGATTTTAAACAAAAATAAATAAAAAGTTTTAAATCCTCCATCATGTGTTTAACAATTATTGCATTGATCATAGCAGAATAGTTCATTATTTTTTGAAAAATTCTGAAGTCGTAAATATTAAACTAAACGTTTCCTTTTGCTCTCTCTCTCTCTCTCTCTCTCTCTCTCTCTCTCTCTCTCTCTCTCTCTCATACACATACACACACCACTAGCCTACTTTTCAAGTTCACGCGTTTAAATCCGGCCCAAACCGATGGTAAAAAGCGTGCTTAAAGGATAGGTAGATAAAGATCTGCAGGAAAAATTCCGTCAAATCCGTGGCGGATATGATCCTGAGAATGGACAGAAGTGTTAACAAATAAAACACGCACACACACACACACACACACACACACACACACACACACACACACACACACACACACACACACACACACGCCGACTATTTATAAAAATATTTGTTTTTGTTCCGAGAATGCCTGGATATGTGATACTTTAGGTAAGTATTAGAGGAACTACATAATCTGATTGTGATATAAATTAATTTTAGGAAAGAATGATAAAGATGTTAAATTCCTCAATGGATATTCAAAGCCGCACGATTACAACCACTGTCTTTTAAAATTTCCCAAAATGTACTAAAACATTAGTTATGATGTATTCTAGGTATAGAGTTTCGTTATTGGTTTAGGCATTCAGATGACAAGCAGACGTTAATAGGTGTTCCAAGGCACTGAACGCATCTAAAATTTGATCAAGTATTCTATAAGCATGAAAATACAGGACACTCCAGGTCGCCAAATAATGAGTTAATTAGTTCTCTCATGTAAAATCCATTCTTTCGGAATCTTCCATACTTAGGTCACCCCAAATTTAAAATCTAATGGTTTATGAGATCATAACTTTCAGAGGGAGATGTTATGCGATGTGATTAATCAAGTAAAATTGCTTTCGAGAACCAGTTTTCGTTACAGTGACACTATATTCTCGGTAGCGCTCTCTCTTTTGGAAATGCTCTTGTGAAAGGTCATTAAAAGAGTATACATTTTAGAAAAGCAATACAAATAAGATAAATGCTCACATAACATTAATTTCAGGGGCATTCACTTTTGGAAACTGTTCCAGTTACAAAAATAAGTCATTTGATACTGACCAGCCTCTCTAAGAGTGCCAGTTGGTTTCAGTTTATTACTATCTGTCGTATTTTTATCCAAATAATCTAATCATGGCCATCATGCAACTTTCTAGATCGCATCTGATCTTCAACCGTTCATAGACATTAAACAGACAAACAAATCAAAGAAAAGCAGTCCTCGGATAAATGTGGGTTATTTCATATATAGGTACACTTAACAGTATCAATACAGATAAACTAAACACGTCACAAACTCAATTACTACTCGTTGTTGTGAGCCGAGGTAAGGATTGCGGCAATCGAGCTGTTGTGCCATGGAATAAAGTTTTAGTTTATTTTAACATCAACATACATCTTTTTAAATCTTTGGCAAGTTTATTTAAGATTACCAAATATCAGTGTTTTCTGCCAATGTCTTTAGCAAAAGCACATTATATTTAGCAGGACAATCCTACTCATATAATACGAATTATACAATTCAGAAACCATATGTAATGTAAATAAGTCAAGATATTAATCGAATTTGGGTTCTTGAGTTGCTAAAAATTTTCTGTTCATTTTCCACTTGTTTAGATATTCCCATCAGATGAGTTGAGATATCAATATATGGTTGTATTTTCTGTAGAAACAGCTGTTAAAATAATTTAATTTGTATTTTAAGAATTCTATTTGTTTCATGGAAAAATCTGTTAGCTCTTGTAATTTTTTAAAATGATCTGAATTTTGATTTACAGTAAAGTCTCCAACATTAAATATTTTATCCTTCATTGGCCGTAATATTTTCTGCGACTTCTCTCGCGGATAACATTTTTATGAGTATTTTCTTTTCTTTATTGGTAATAATTCTAAGACCACTAAGCTCTCATTTAATTTCTTTAGTCTATTGTGTCCACAATTACGGCGTTGTTGGAGGATGAGAAGGAGTTGTCACTATCTGGATATTTACATCCTTCTATTCAACTTCACTATCACTAGGTACATATATATGGCACGTTGTATAATTCATTTTATAATTAGTCTGACTTCTCAATTAAAATATTCTCAGCAGTAAAAGAAATCCAGCTCCTATCATGTGATTTACTGCATGTTTCACTGGCTGGAGTAGATTTCGTGCTATACCTTTTCCATCCAGTAGGATTTCTACTGTAATGTATTTTTAAAAACAAGACCATAACAAAAGAAAAATCTAGCTTATAAACAGTGCACTTAAAAGTCACAATTTGCAGCTAACCGTCACATTTAAACATATTGTTGGAGCTGCAGTGTATAGCAAATATTATCTCCAGATTGCGCATCACATGACTTTGCTTACTATGTTGGGAAGCACAACATTTTACATCATAATACAATAACAATCTTGCACACTTGCAGAGGCAATTATCGCAGCAGACACATCTTCAAGTACACTTATGTATTCAATTACACTGGTCGACAAAATTTAACCTTTTTTCTTTCACAAGAATTAAAGTAACAGATTCTAAAAGTTTTTTTCGTGCTGAATTCAAATATAATTACAGTTTTTACCCATCGGGCAGGAGTTTTGTGTGATATTCATTTGAATTTTTTTATAATATTCCAAAAAATCCGTAACTAGCTATCTAACTCAAAATTATAACTACTGATTCTGACTTACCTAGAAAGTGGTAGATAGTGATTTTCGGGTATATTTTGCATTTGGAACGTCTCTTATTTTAGTTCAACAGTAGTCAGCCAGCATATTGGAACTCCACTTGCCTTGGTACCTCTTCTCTATTGTAGAAAGTTGCTGATGAAAACGCTCACCGTGTTCATCGCTGACAGCTCCAAGGTTTTCGGGGAAGTAGTCCAAGCGAGAGTCGAAGAAGTGAATTTTTAAAGACATGTTGCATCCCATAGCTTTATAAGAATGCAGATCAGCCACTATATCACGATAGTTTTCTGCTTTATGGTTTCCAAGAAAATTGCAACAGAAACTTTTGAAAGACTGCCAGGCTGCTTTCTCCAGTGGATTTAACAGTCCTTCGAAATGTTCATCAGCCATTAATGATCGGATTTGCGGTCCTATAAAAACTCCTTCTTTCAATTTAGCATCATTGACTTTGGGGAATTTCAGTCCCTCGAAATGTTCATCAGCCATTAATGATCGGATTTGTGGTCCTATAAAAACTCCTTCTTTCAATTTAGCATCACTGACTTTGGGGAATTTCGATTTCAAGTTCAAGAATCCATCAGAAAGTTTATCCATAGCTTTGACGAAATTTTTCATAACTCCTAACTTAATATGCAATGGAGGTAAAAATATTTTTTCAGGCTTCACTAAAGGGACACATGCCACATTTTTCTGGCCAGGGATAAGAGATTCACGTTTTGGCCATGACTTTCTAACGTAGTGAGACTTCTTATCTCTGCTGTCCCACTCGCACAAAAAACAGCAAAATTTGGTGAGCCCAAGCTGCAAACCAAGCAATAAAGCAATGACCTTAAAATCACCACAGATATTCCATTCGTATTTTCCATATTGTATTTTCTCTAAAACTAGTTTCATATTTTCATATGTCTCTTTCATATCAGCGGCATGCGCTACCGGTATTGATGGAAGTTTATTGGCATTATGTAGCAGCACAGCCTTCAAACTTACTTTAGAGGAGTCTATGAACAATCGGCACTCATCTGGCTGGTGTTGAAGCCCAAGAATTTCCATAACTGAACAAATATTATTACAAAGCACAGTACCATTTTCTTCTGAGAAGTATACTTTGAAAACACTATGGTGACTACGATATCTACTAATTCTTATATCTTTTTGGAGTAGATTCCACCCTTTGAGTCTGGAAGCTAAAACTTCCGCTTTCTGTTTAGACAGATTTAAATCGCGAATCAGGTCACTAAGGTCTTGCTGATTGGGAAAGTATGGTTCTGATGAACAGCTACTGGCTTCATATGTAAGATCATTTTTATTTTCATCTGAATCATTTGGAGTTTCAGTCAGGTCAGAACCAGAGTTATTACTTAAGGCCGTATCTGCATATACTGGTACGGGGAACTCTTCACTGTGTAAGGCAGGTCTCATTGCAGATTGCAAATTCGGATACTTAACTGTATATTTTGTTTTAGATGTGCTTCCTTTAATATTTGTCAAACAAAAATAACAGTCAGTTAAATGATCCTTCGGTTCCCTCCAAATCATGGGAAATGCAAATAGCATATGATATGTACCATTTTTCCACCCAGTCAGCAGTCTAATACACGAAACACAGCATGTATTTGGGGCCCAGCTCTTATCAAAATCACCAACTTGACAGCCAAAGTAAAGTTTATAACACTTCTTTACAAGTGGGGTCAAATTTCGCCTCTGAGACTTGAAGGTCAGCTCACCATAAATATAGCAGAAATTATCTGCATGATTTACACAATGTCTTGGCATGATGAAAAAATAAAGCACAGAAATACAACATGCACAACATACACAATACACTTCTAAACAGAAAGGAAGGAAATATTTCACTACTCAACAATCTCACAGTCAGCTCAATACTGACACATTACAATGCCAAATAGGTCTGAACATGTCTAAACAACAACAATGAACAACAATGAACCTACACAGTCATGTTTTATTGCGCTGCAGCATGACATTGCAAATAATTTCAATAATACAGCTTGAGTAAAATAGCTACATATGAGGTAACGGTTCCTATGACAGATCAAAGAAAACGCTAAAATCATATTTTGAAAAGTAGCTTTTACAGAAAAACTATGCCTGATGGGAGAATTCTGACTACATATCTGAATTCAGGATGGAAAATGCCACTAGATTCACTATTCAGATCTCTTGTGAAAAAAAACCTTGTCGACCAGTGATTATTGAACGGAACAGGAAATCAAAATTGAAAAATATAAAGGTCAATAACATATTAAATGAGCATCAGTTATTTTATTCTGAATAACGTCAGTTGCAGAAGCATCTTCTTTGTCCTGTTAATTTACTATTGATGTAAAGGGTTCAACTTTGCCTGGATATTTTATTTTATTTTTATTTTATATTTTTCTTTATTTTTTATTTGTATTTTTTTTTTTACCGTGAAGGGTAAAAACCTAATTACAAATGGTCTACATTGTAATGGTTCCTGTGCCCTGGAAGGGACAGATAAAAGACCCCTCTACGTGTTAGTTACGTGCGTCTTAATTTTTGGTATACGTGCATGTAGTATGCGCTTAGTCGGGTCCCACATAGCACCCCGGTTGGTACGTGGAAGCCACTAAGCTGGCATGCGAGCGCGTCAACGTTGCTTCCTGGTATTCTTTCTTGTTGTTGTAATTTACGTCCTCCATCGTTAAGTCATATCGGACGATGAATGGAATGGGTGAAATAATGCACAAATGAGCCCAGGTTCCATAGAGCTTAGAGTTACCCGACATTCGTCTTGAAGGATAAGGGAAAACCCCGGAAAAAACCTTAACCAGGTAACTCACCCTGACCGAGAATCGAACTCGGGACCTCTTGAACGTGAGGCAGACACGCTACCACCACGCTACCAAGGCGAGCGCTTCTTGGTAGTGACCATGGAACCTAGGCAGCACCAAGTGCTTAATCATGCCTTATAAATACGTGGTATTGTAAGTTCAGGCTAGGATCTCCTGATAGTCTTGTGTTAAAATTGTATCGTTTAGTACTAATCTTGCTTGAAATGTATACTGCTTTGTTATACCCCAGTTTTAGACTTGTCAATTGTTAATAGTACGATATTATGTTAATGCAAACTATGCGTTTGCGCGTCCTGTGTTCCGGCGTAGCCATGTGTCATCGTCGTGTGTACCTTGCGCTGTTTTTATTTTGCTGGGATAATATGCCGCGCCTTTGACCCAGGTACTGCAACACTTGATTACCGATGTAGGAGGAAATGAAAGACAGCGATTAACAATTTAAAAGCATCAATTCGTGATGGTACTCCTTATAATGCAATTATAAATTCCAAAACCTATTACAATGCATTGGACAATTTTATGTGTGCATATTTTTTGAAAAGTCAATAATTACAAAGACAATTCTATTGATTTGATACGTTTCACAAAAACAAAACTAAAAATTATGCCAGAGACCATGTTTTCTATTGTGTGGAAACCCTTACTATCTCTGTTTATCTTCTGTTGTAAATGTGACAAATTGTGATTGGGAGCCTTCACTCTCTGTGAAATCTGATAATGCATTTATTTGGTGCACTAGACGGCGTTGGCAAACTACAGTGAAACGAGCGTCTCTTTCTGTTAAATTAACAATAGCTGTCCATGTAAATGATTTAAATTTGAGTGTTATTTCAGTTTCTTTGCTGTAAAGTCATGTACTTCATGTTTGCCCATTCAATCTATGGAATTATATACACCTTTTCACCTGTGGATGGTTACAACATAATTAAAACTGCCGCTGGACAAAATGAAAAGGTTTGATTATCCGGGGACGGTCAATTTGATAACCCAGGAATTTCAGTAAAGTACGTCATCTAGTTAACGTTGATTTTGCTCTGTTTCAAAAGAGACAGACTAATGGGGATTTTGAAGAATCAACATTTATCATACCGAGATTGCTTGAAAATAGGAATATTTTTTCTCGTATCACTTTAATGTGTGTAACTGCATGTCACATACACTTATTGTTCATTATTCGTAAGTTTTCTCTTTCAAAATTGGATTGTGCCCTCAGCATAATAACGAGTCTATTATGTTCAGTATGTGTCTGTTTAATAGAACAAAATGTAAGGAATTATATAATGAAATACTTTTCTTTATGACCCTTATCATGACAGCTTCATAATATTCATGATGGTTGTTAACACAACTACACCAGTCAAAACTATTTACTTGATCTGTATTCCCGTCTTATAATTAGTCATTTTTGGGTTCGAATTAGTATGAGCTAATTCCAGATACGACTTGAGACATTAATAAATGCTATAATAATGTTAGGACACGATATACCACCAACAATGAACTAGTTAACTCAGAAAATTATACACGACATTCTAATGCATAGCTGTAATGGAGAGATGGAATTAATGTCAGAACTTTCAACTTTAATTGCCGGCGTACGGATGAATGTCGGATGCTTTTCCCGCCCTGTATCCCAATAATGACGATGGCCACCAAGCTAATTGTCATTATATATTTGTAAAATAGATAAATAAAAACTCTGAAACATTTATCGCCTAGAAAAATACGACTAAACTGTCTAAAATTGATACACTATCAACAAATTAAAATAACGGTCGAATATGTTGCAAAGAAACAAACACAGTATAAATCTTTTTCTGTTCCCTTCTCAAAGTTTTAATTTTGGTTGATGGTCTTTTGTCATAGGCAAGTAAGTTGTGTATAACATGTTACGCACCAGTTGTATCATTCACAAACAAAGACTTTTTGTCAATGGATACCCTTAACTCCGGAAGTGTTTCTTTCTCTCTTCCCCCAACCATTTTCTTGTTTTCATTTCTCTTTGATTTTCTGTCTCAAGCTTTGCTTGCACTTTCATGATTATTTTTTTCTATGTTTCAGATCATGAGAAAATTCTTCAGAAACTGAAATCTTAGATGGAAAAGGTTTCTTCCGCGGAGTTCCTTAGCTTTCTGTCGATCACTACCATTCTATTAAACTGCGACACTTAGTTGCACATATTATGGAGCTAAGTGAAACGGAACACAGAATCTGTCCGTCTGGGTGTCCCAGTTGGTTACTGACTCAAAGTTCACGGGTTCCATCCTGACATGCTTAAAAACGACAGTTTGTATCAGTGGATTTACTGGCATATAGAAGAACTCGGGGCAAAATTCTGCGACACTGGTGGCGCTAATACTATCCGGTAATTGACATAAAACAAACAAAATATTTATTTCTTGAACTCGGAACTTCTTGAATGTGAGGCAGACATGATATCCTCACTAACCCCAGGCGGCTCTCAACATTTGAGTTAGAAAAATGCGCAGATGGCGAAGGTTTTGTTGGAATGTTCAAAATTTATTTTTTAATTATTTAAACGTTGCGCTCCTACTACTCTGTTATATTACAAATTGCAATCAATTTAAAGCATGAGTCATACATCACAAATTACTCGTATAAACGTAAGTGAAGCTTTACTTGCACAATTTCCACGACTGTGAATGAAAAGTATAATTTTAAATATCCTATAAATTAAAAATTCTGCTGTATCTGAGACCATCGCACTATCTGACCAATAGTCCACCCCCTGCAAACACGTGAAACTGCCCAGAAGTAAACATAATTCAGTAAAAGCATTTAGCTGTTTAACATATCTACCACTGGGAATTAATTGTTCTTTCACACTGGCCTTGTGTAGGCTAAAGTATGGAAAGATCGAGTCAGACTGAAAAATTCAATGCCATAGCCGGGATTTGAACCACGGATCTTCTGGTTGCCATCCAGCCGGTCTAACCCTTGAGCTATCACGTGCCGACATGACATTAAATTCTCCAATTGACTCGTGTTTTTCTCGGTAAACCACTTAGGAGTTCTCATAAACACATGAGACAACTACCTTAATGGCGACTTACAACGTATAAGGCCCGGACTTTATAGTTATTGAATTTTTCAGTCTGACTCTATCTTTCCATACTTTAGCCTACACACGGCCAGTGAGAAAGAACAATTAATTTCCATTAATTTATCTAATAGTGGTTAACAATAACAACAGAGGGAGAAAGAGAGAGATGTGTGGATAGTTCTCTCCTCTCGCTGCGCCGCGAAAGACCATGAAACATCGACAAGTTTATGGAAACAATGGTAGAGGTATAAAAGCCGCGGTTTTTTTTTGTTTTTATAATTTACGTCCTCCAACTTTAAAGTCATATCGGACGATGAATGGAATGGATGATATGATGCTCAAATGAGCCCAGGATCCATAGAGCTTAGAGTTGCCCGTCATTCGTCTTGAAGGATAAGGGTAAACCCCGAAAAAACCTTATCCAGGTAACTCACCCTGATTGTGATTCGAACTCGGGACCTCTTGAACGTGAGGCAGACATGCTACCGAACACTGCAATAGCCTCTTCCTCGAATAAAAAAATCTGCCCATGTGGTTTTTGCTTTATCTTTGGGAACAGAAAAAGGTCACATGGGGCCAGGTCTGGTGAATAGGGTGGGTGAGGTAAGACTCGCACTTTCTCCTTCTCTAGGAAGTCCATGGTTCTGGTAGCCGTGTGTGCTGAGGCATTGTCGTGATGCAGAAGAAGATGCCCACTCTTCATCTTGGGATGCTTTGACCTCCATGTTGCAAAGACTTTCGGCAGACATTCAGTCACATATCACTCTGCAGTGACTGTACGGCATGTATCCAAGGTCACAGAGGTGAGATGACCCATCTTGCTGAAACCCTTCTTTCCAGAGCTCCTAGTTCTCTGAGTTTTCGAGGGTGGTCCTGACCTGGAAAGCAACATACTAATGACTGCCTTCTGCTTCTGGGGTCATAATGGTACACCAATGTTTCATCACTGGTGACGATATTGTAAGTGTCTTTGGACCATCCTTAGTCAAAAATTTCAAGCATAAATTTACGCCAATCCACTCTTGCGTTTTTGGGCTTCTTTCAGGGAGTGTGGCACCCATTGCGCACATCTCTTGGTTAGGCCTAAATAATCATGAACAATGCTCTGTGCTGCAGTCGACCTAATATTTAGGGTCCCTTCAATATCACAAAATGTGAGATGACGATCCTCTTGAATCATTTTCCGTACAGCATCAACATTTTCTTGGGTCACTGCCGTTGTAGGACGACCAGGACGAGGTTCATCTTCAAGAGACTCCCTGCCCCTTGAAAATTCACAGAAACAATTTCAAACAGTGGCCCTAGATGGGGCACACTCACAAAAAACACGTACTAGTGAAGAGTGGCATTCTTCTTTATTTAACTTCTTTCTGTAGTCATAATAAATCATTGCTCGGAAATCACGGCGCGACAGATCCATCTTGCACTGTGCCTGATTCACCACTAATTGCGTCTTCACTCGCTGTCCACGCATGGTCCTGTGGTGGAGGGACTGCCACACAAATGCTCCAAGGTAAAAAACATCGCTCTTTCAAACTACGATAATGTCATGGTTGTCATATTTTCCGTCTTAGCACTGCTAAAAACTTTTGGAATGGCCCTCGTATTATAGGGCTATAAATCATTTTAATAATATTCATAAAATTACAATTAAATCCACTTTCAAATTATATTTCAATAACAATCCATATAAATAACATTTATTGCAATCCCCAGGCTTGAACTGGCGTGTGCAATTCGTTATAATAAACAAGAACAGCGTAAACAACCGTAAAAGTTGTTTTCCGTTTATGTTAAAGAGTCTTTATTTTCGCGAGAATAAACTCACTTTTTAGATTGGTACATTAGTGAGCAATTTTTATTTGACTTATCCGTAATTACCCATAGCTATTTTTATATTCTCCACTACGTACTTACAGAATGTAGGGAAAGTATTACACTCCACCCAAAAATTCATTTCTGAGATTTGAGTGGAAATACAGCAGAACAATATGTGTACTCGACGTGTTATGTAATTAGATCACTAGAATTATATAAGCAATGAATGAGCGTTCCTTTGTTTCATTGAAATTCAACCTTTTATGACTAATTGGGCTAAGCTTGAGAGAGACGCAGTCAGGCAGTACTATCTAAACGTATTGGTCTCCGCACTATGCTGCTAAAAAGTCCACAAGAAATAGTGTTCAAAACGATAGCTCATAAGTTATAAAACAAACACAGGCACATATTTAGCCTGTAATAAAGGCCCTCAAATTGCAGTGAGTGAAACAAAACGGTAGGCTTAAGCAAAGTTTCGATAATGTTGTTTCCATACAAAATAAGGAACTGCAGACGCACAAGATTGCTTCACATTCTGTTTAACTTGAGCTAATGGCGCACGCAGATTTGTCGCTTTAATGTTTAGATTTACTCTACAAAGAGTATAGTAATTTCACAATAGCTATAATCCAATAATATTAATAACAATAACAGTAATAATATACAGTAATAATATACAATAGTAATGGAACAATAGCAATAATAGAAAGCGACAAAATGCTGCTGAAACACAATTACTCTCAATGTTTGCATGGTTTTCTTTACGATTCTTCGAAGTGCGTACAGTTCGTAACAACAGATAATACCATCGTAAACAGAATGTAAGGGATCTGATCAATTTTGTAATTTACAAACTTTTGTAAATATCAATACTGGGTTTGAATAGCTTAACTTCGAACGAGAAGTGGTGTAGTGTATTTCAGAGAAAGCAAATCTGAATACTACCTGCCATTCAGATCTTCTCAAGTTAGCACAATATTTTTTTTTTCTCTGTCAGGATATAATGCCAAGTAGAGGAATATTTTCACTCATATGATCACAATAGACAGATGAAAGAAAGAAGTATAACATAGCATAATTATGTAAAGGGTCTCTTCATGTTGCAGTGCAATTTTAGGCAATACTCTTGTGTTAACCTTTAAAAATATGTTTTAAAGAAGCCTCAACTTTTGTAAAAAAAATCCTATCTTCACAGAAGTATTTGTAAAAGAAGAAGGTGTTAACCCATGAAATTAAATAAACATTTGTAACACAATTCCAATTTAACTTATTTGGCGAACACAATTGTCTTCCTTTTATTCCAATGTCCTACTTTTTCAAAATAAAAGTAATATTTTTTGTCTACAGCAATCGGTCATCCTAATTAAGAGTGTATCATATTCCATTCTGGGAATAAGCGACATACATTTACTTTTATAATTATTTATGTAATGATCTTGAGCCTAATAACAAACATTATATTAACTGTTTTAAAATGTTATTAAAACTAAACTAAAGCTTTTTTACAATATGAATTAATTTCCATAACATTTTACACCACTTTTCAGTTATTAAGACCTTTTTGGGATATTTTAGCTTCCGAATGTTCAACATTGGCCATATAGGTCCTTTAATTTGCTCTGAAATGACATATTACATGGAAATGTGTAGTGGTTAATAGGAAGTAGCTATCCCAAAATTTGAGTGACATGTAGAATGTAAGATTGGAAGCGTTCACGGCGGTGATTATTGCTCAAACAATTTTATAAATATCGCACGGCTGGTAACCCAAGAAGCACTAATTAATATAATCATCGCCGTGAAGGCTTCAAATCTTACATGACTTCCTGAAGAAGACCATAGACCATAGAATGCGCCAAGATGCGCACCCGAAGTCGAAATCAGCCCTGCAGTCACCCCTTCCTTTTTCCTGCTATCTGGCACGTAAACAAACAGGTGATGTGTATAACAGAGGCGGTCATGCGCGTTTTGGATGGGAGGTCTTACGGGGCGTAATCAATCGCAAACTTTTGAACGCCAGGTTTGGTTGGGATAGAACAAACAGGGTTAATGACAGAGAACATGAGTAAAGGACTTAACGACAATGCCAGACAGTTCATATTGGCATTGTAAGAAACCGCCCTGTCACCACTATACTGACCCTAGCCAAACAGAACCAGTTCTGTAGAATTAACATGTTTATTACCTGTGTTTTGTTATCCAATAATTAATTATATGCAGTGTTAATTACACTACCCAACATTTTGAAACCTTTTGCTTGCGGCAAGGGATGTGACATGTGATATTTACTAACTTTTGGGTGGTGAACATCAATCCGTTATTCGTTTCTATATATCTACAATAGGTTACTCCAAAATAATAAAATAGGAGAAACAGTGCCGAACAAGTCAAGGTAAATTTGGAAATACTATAGTGATAGTTTGTAAACAGTCCACAAAATGTCTATTTCACTATTTTTGTGAGATAGGGTCAATTAAACACAAGTTTCATCTATATAAATGCCAACAACTAGGGTGGAATCAGAACCTCTTGGTTCACGTAGTGCTGAAACGCACGAGTTGTGATTTCTGTGCTTTAGCAATTAAATGTGACCAAAGGATTAACGAAGAAGGCAAGGTATTCGTTAAACAACACCAAAAGATATTATTACAGCAAAACTTGTAATTTTTAGTGCAAACAGTCTTAGATGCCCCCTTTGAATGACGACTTGGCTGCCCAGCATCTGGCTGTTGCATATTTACAACCTCTTTTCAAACACCAACAGTAGTCGGTACACATCACCTCCCTTGGTATCTTCTTTCTGCCACCTTGATATCTTGGCGAAACCTCTCTCCCATCTATTCAATAGCAGCTGCAAGATTTTCAGAAAAGTGATCGAGATGAGAATGAAGGAAGTGCAGTTTCAGGCTCATTTTACAGCCCAACTCTTTCATGCCATTCAACATCGTTTTCGCTATTGTTTTGTACTGTTCACTCTTTAAATTTCCTAGGAACTTCGTCATGACGTATCTTATTGAAATCCATGCAGCAAGTTACATCGATTCATCGTCTGCTCAAAGTTTGGGACTTTCAGCAGCTTTCTAATTTGTGGCCCATCAAAACGCCATTCTTGACCTTTGCATCTGAAAAATGTGGAAACTTGCTTGCAATATACTGAAAACAGGGTGCTTAATCATTCATAGTTTGATGTGTAGCGGTGGCAACCTGTGAGTCAACAAAGCAGAATTTGTAACATTTCTATCCCGGTGTCAACACTTGTCTCTTGGGCCAGGAAGGTGTAGATCAGTGCTTGTCCCTAGCTTAGCTATCCTATTATCATAAATGACAAGGGAATTTAATGTAACCTGCTCATAGTCCTAATAGAATACTGCACACTTTCAAGTCAACTACACACATCCAACCTGTGCTCAGGATATTTTATTTTGTCCAAAACTGTTTGCATCGTAAGATAATTTTCCTTTAGTGAAATGGAATGTATCGGAGCTAGAATGTTTCCATTATTCCTCTACCGCTTCATTATGTGGCATCCACACACGTAAAAGAATGAGTCTGACTTATTCACGCATCTTTTAATTCCTGACACACTCGCCATTTTCACAGAAGAACAAAATATAAACAGGTCAGACGTTCACCACACTCACGACGTAACTGATTGTCACTGAACTAGGCAGCAATAAAGATTTTGCCGCTACCGCGAACTACAAAAAGCCAACTCTGCATTTCAAAAGACTATTTCATCGGCAACAATTCTAAAATTAGACTGATATCGGAGAGTTAAATGGAATGGCGTTGGATTGACAAGTATGCAAAGATTAACAAAGCAAAGCACAGCTACATTAACAATAGCCAATTGGCTGCTATTGCCAAACAGCACGGAGCTGCAGTGATGCATTTTAAGCGTGAAAACCAGTGACATTTCTGAAATCATGAGAGCTTATTAAGTCATTATCACTTATCATATGCTTTGCCGCAAAAGTCATGTTGGGTAGTGTTATTTCCCTTATGCTGCTTAAGACATTATGGTTTTTGCACTGTATTCTCAAAAATAAACACCACAGTTTACCTGAAAAGTTCATTGAAATTATTTACAATGTACATTGGTAGACAGTGGTGTACTCATAATGATACTCGCTCAATTTACTCGAGTGCTGTCTTCGCTGGTTTCTTTTTTAAATATGACTGTTTCAATGTCCGGATGCAAATGATGAACTTAAGCATAGAACAGATTGAAGATGTTCAGCCTATATGCTACTCCACGTCTACAAATTACGCTCAGAACACTTTAATGAGTTCTCCAATACAGTGATTTATATTTGTTTTGTATTACGCAGTAAACCTTTCAGAACCAATTTTAAAGATGTAAAATTGAGTAGTTCGTTCTGTTCGATTTGACTTTGCCATAATTTTATTTATACAAAAAATGTTTTGATACAATCGGTTAAATCTATGAATATATTGTGTTTATCTTGTGAACTAAGGTTAAGTTCTTTGAGGTGAAAAGTTAAATCGCTTAGTACAGCCAATTAACAAATAAAAGATTCATCTTTAAGTTGTGCAGCGGCAATCCCTTAGTTGCTAGAAAAAGGCGAATTCCTTTCACAGCTTCAACATTCCCTGCAACACTTTGACTGTTTAGCCGTCTTACCTGGCAATAGTGTGGTAAATTCAAATATTTCGAGGCTAGATTATCAACAAAAATTTGAAACTACCTGTGTCGCAGTGTATGAACTGTAAATATATTTACAGTTTTTTTCTTCACAGAAAGACATTATTTTATTCAAAGTGAGTGATTTCACACAGTGTTTCTGGTCTGAATAATGCCCTGACAATTTGTCTTCGCTGTAGGCTTCAGCGCATTGAATGTCTCCTTGGGGAGAAACTTGTGATATATTCAATATTAGTGGCGCGTATAAAGTATTGTGCTTTACGATTATGAAGAACGAATAGATGCTTGTTCTTCCAGTCCCGATCAAACATTCGTAGTTTGCTAATGTTGTGCATGGAAATCCACCAGGTAATGCCAAGATGCCACGCGACTGTTGCTGGTTAAGTTTAGCTGTCTCTAGAAAGTAGTGGGGACAAGAGGGAGTGTAAATTCGCACCTGTAGTGCCTTCCTTCCCAGCCGTGCAATTAAAGCAAGCATGGCCGAAAGCTGGAGCAATTTTATAAAACTCCCACGGCTGGTAACCCGAAAAGCACTGATTAATAACATATAAAATATTTGTGAAAGTATAATCATAGCAGAAAAGGTCTTACAAATATGCCACATCATAGTTTTTTGAACTAAGTGTTTGTAAAATTAATTATGAGAAGGCAAATAATATACGACAATTTATTTGTTAATAAATGGTTAAAGTTCAACAGAGCTATCCGTAAAAGTGTGTATGTTCTGTTTAGTTCGGGTTATCCACTTGAAGGGTTGTGAAGGTTAAGACGTGGATGAAAATACGAAGTATATAAATAATATATCATCCGCAAAATGATAAAGAGGGCTTTTCAGAGAAAAATATAGGACTAATGGACAGCTTCTAAGTAGATGCCCCGAATATGTGTCAGGCAATTCCAGAATCTCTTCGCGTGACAGATGTGAGTATAACGACGACCGCGGCTCTAGTAGTGTGAGTTTAACTACAAACACTTGTTGCCCTGTGTCCGCTGGGACCTCTGTTTTCCCGCTAGACACCGCTCAGAGGTATGGTCGCGTTATCTACATACGCTTCATTCACTTTCATGATTTTCTGTAACAAGTTGGCTTTGTACTTCCAAATCATGAAACTTTCTTATTTCGTTATTAATTAATATCTTTTTACACTGACTGTCCTATATAAACAGTTGGCGAATCAAGGGAACCTTAAATAAAATTTGCATAAAACATCATACATATCTGCTTGGCTTACCTATCTGCGTTATATGGCCGCAAATTCGTTATCCCTTTGGAAAGGTGGAATCAGACTGAAAAATTGAATATCAAAGCCGGCATTTGTATCATAGGTCTCCCGGCCTATGTTCGGTTGATCTAATCACAGAGCTACCATGGCAATATGCCGGCATGACAATAAATTCTCCAACTGACGTGCCTGTTTCTACAATACATTGACTCTATGACTATGATAAGTTCGGAAGGGGGATTTGGCACTTAGACCTATGGAAGATCTTGTGCGTTTATGTTCCTGACGGTAGGTTTCTGAAAGAGAAGTGTGCAGTGAAAGGATAATAAGGACGGTCGGTTTGAGTCGGGATAACAGGGATCGGGGTTCCTAACAGCTAGACATTGAAACTCCCGGGTGGCGACTCGTAATACAACCGGCTTCCTTGCACCGTTCCGGGCCTACACATTCCCTAGAGGGCCGGAAATCGGAGACTTCTCCCGACCCGGAAGACGAGGATTTCAGGGATTCAAAACCGGCGAAGGACGATGGATATTTTAACGCGTAAAGGTCCTTAGCGTGGCATTCCTTCGGAAGGGAAGTAAAGCCGTGGTCCCGTGTCTTAGATTTAAGACACGTAAAACGACCTCAACCATGAAAAAGAGGCCTCTGAGCAAAATTAAGCGGTCTTTCGCTCCTAATGCAGAGTGGAACGCTGAGAACAACAGCGATAAAGAGTGTCCACAAATAAAAGCTCAATTTCACGATGAATGGTGGGTGATGTTACCTTAATGGCCGTTATTGCGCAGCCAACGATTAAGTCAATCAATGGGTCTCAATTGTTCTTCCAAGCCTTAGTCATGTGTATTTATTTATTATCCATTTTTTTGATTCCTATGTTACCCAAACGTATATTAGGAATATAGTTTACAAATTTATGAATATAATACAATTTACAAAAACATAACAAATTCAATATCAAGCTGACAAATAGTAAACATCAAGATGAATCATTTAGCTTAAGAAATATTTTGTTTAAGACAGCCTTGAAATATTGATAAGTTTTGTAATTCATCACAATATGTGTAAGTAGTTTTGAGAAAGTGTAACCTGAGGATTGAAGCAATAATTCAAGTTCGTATCTTTCAAAACAGAAAAACGGACAATCAAATAAAATGTGAGGGACATTTTGAAGATGATTTCCACAAATACAATCACATATGGATTTGATTTTGAATCAAAATAAGTAAGCTGAAAATTTGCCATGTCCAGTTAAGAATTGAGTGAGAACATAGTTAGGATTAAAGAATGTACATTTATGTCTGCCAGAAACTGTTGGGAAATATAAATCCTTAGTCAAAGCACCACAATCACTTTTTAACCAGTATTCATTCCAGTCGTTGATGATAATCTCCTTTAATGTTTGCCTCACATAAGAAATGGGGCATAGAGTGTATGTCTCTGGAAGATCTGAAGTCGCAGCTCTCTTTGCAAGCTCATCTGTACGTTCATTTCCGGCAATTCCTTTGTGTCCTTTGACCCATTTAATACACAGATAAGAACACACATAATACACAGATAGTCATGTGTAAGGCAAAGTTTTTGGAAAACGTAGAATTAAAATAAGACAAATAGAGATGATTCACATGATATCCAATATGCCATTTATTGCAATTTAATATTGCAATATACAAATATTGCATATTTATCTATTATTTATAAATATAGCATATTAATCCACTATGCAGTTTGCCTATTCGCGTGACATATTTATCATGACGTGTAAGTAAAGACATCGGCAAACGTGAATAAGCTTCCAAACATTCAATAAAAATGAGGGGCACACATGAGGAATGTATCTATATTTACAAAAGTCATAAAATTCAGCATCTATTAGCTAAATGTTTGTGACGTCAGCATCAAGACTGTTCCCGATTCTGAACCACATTTTTGAGAAATTAAAGCTAGATAAGGGGGAAAAGGATTTCTCGTTGGTGAAAGACTAGACCAGCTTATTGCTCTACTCAACCTCCTTCGGTTTGTATATGAAGCATTTCGCCTTTACTCATTCAGTTAGGTTAGAGAGGTTTGTTTTTCAGTCCCATGAATGTGCCATAGTTTGGCAAAAAGTAGGTGTAGGCAAATCCACCTTCTGCTCTTTCGCATAAGGTCGGACATCACTGCAGTAAGAATGTCCTCTCGTTCTTTTCCTCCCTATTCCATGCTGCGTATGTCGGAAATATTACATCTCATAATAACCTCACGTATAAGTGAGTTGGCTGACTCATCAATTACTGATCAACAATGTTGCAAATTAACTGATAAGCTTTTTGTTTGTATTTGACATTAAATGCGAAACTTCTTATCCCTCTGTTTTTCTTTCTGTTTCCCACATTTCTTTGCCTTCCTCTCTCTTTCGCTCTTTCCTCCGCTCTCTATTTTGCTCTCATTGTCTCTCTCTCTCATTCTCTCTACTTAATACCAAATTTGTCTTAAAACCACTGTCAAAATCTTCTATAAAAATGGAAATAATAATGTCTTCCACACTGTAGGCTAAGGTTTGAATGAGTAGAGACAGACTGAAAGATTCAATGCCATAGCCGGGATTTGAACCACGGATCTTCCGCTCTCCACGTGGTTGCTCTAACCAACTGAGCTACTGTGGTCAACATGCCGAAATGACATTAAATTCTCCAACTGACTCGTATGTCTCCCGGTAGACCACTAGGGGTTCTCATATGCACCTTTTTGTGGCGACTTTCTATGCAGTAAGTATATAAGTTCCACGCTTCATAGTTAAACCACTATATTTTATTTTAATTTTTAGGTAAATTGATGGAAATAACAATGAAATTAAGTCCCAGATCCGTGGTTCAAATCCCGGCTGTCATTGAATTTTTCAGTCTGGCTCTACTTTTTCAAACCTTAGGCTACACACGGCTAGTATGGAAGAAATGATTATTTCCATCAGTTTACCTAAATAGTGGTAGGTTGGCCATAGTAGCTCAGGTGGTTAGAGCAACCTCACGGAGAGCGGGAGATCCGTGGTTCAAATCCCGGCTATGGCATTTGAATTTTTCAGTCTGGCTCTACTAATTCAAACCTTTTATATAAAGTTATTAAAAGTTAAAAAATAAGCGAAAGTTTTAATACACACACACACACACACACACACACACACACACACACACACACACACACACACACACACACACACACACACACACACACACACATATATATATATATTTTAGTGGCCTTCCTATCTTTGTTATGCGATCAGATTTTGCTTTTTCGGGGGAATAATTTACATGTACTAAATGTACCAACGAAAGTTCGTTAAATCTTTATCCTACTAAAATCTTGCAAAACAGACGAAACGATAGGCTTTGTATATTCCTATTTTTGGTGTAGCTAAGGTTTAAAACAAATCAATAATATGACGGACATTTTTATTTTGTTTTGTTTTGTGCCCTTTCCAACTTCACCTTTGGGGGGGGGGTATAAGATGCGAGATAGGTCTAGTTCTTTTGGTGAGATCTAAAGTATATGCAAAGTTTGTTCGGCCCTCTTGAGTGAATAGCGAGCGCGCGTGCGCAACATACACACTCACACACACAAATACTCTTTCAATACCGCTTACCTGTAGTAGGTTGAGAAAGCACTATATTCCATCCAAATATCAAGATGTCACTGGATAATATTTTGAAATCCCTGACTACAAAACTCTAATTTTATAACTAGATCTGTGTGTGCGTAGATACTGGAATTTTTTATGGATAAGATTTATCATTTTATAAAGAAATAATAATTAAATAGGTAAATAATTACAACAAATAATTTCGTGACGGCACGCCGACCATAGTAGCTCAATGGGTAAGAGCGACTGGACCGAAACCAGGAGATCCATAATTCAAATTCCGGCCGTGGCATTGAATTTTTCAGTTTGATTCTATTCAAAATAATTTCTGTATTTGAAATTAATACATTATGTTATAAATCTGACAATCGTTAGATAGCCGAACTAAGATTTTGTCAGAGGATGAGGTCATTAGCGAGGTTCATGTTAAGGGAAAACATTTAGTGATACCAGTGTAGCTAGAAAAACAAGCTTATGATAAAACCCAGTGAAAAGTATACTATTAGCTCAAGCTGTTCTTAGCATTCAGTGTGTTCAGCTATTGCAGGTGTTGTCAAGACATAATTCTAAAAATTAGAAGGGGATTTAATTTATTGGAATTTTTCAATGGAAAGTGTAACAGTTGTGTTTCGAATATGAATTAGCTGCTCGAAAGTTGGCAGTATGTAAGAGGGCTTAGTAAGCGGGGCTTAAGTTCATAAAAGAGAGCATATTTCTAAAATTCGCTTCTTCCGTGCATTACAATAGCATTAGCTGTGATCGGCAGCAGCAGCGCTTAAAGACCGCACTTGAGTATATAGATTTAGCAATCCCCGGCTAGAAAGATTAAGCTTAGCATTTTTTTTGACTCATAACAATTATACTTCGCTTTATTATTATAATCTAGAATCAGTTATTCTTAAACTATAAAGTATTGATCTGACAGAAGTTAGCAGATATAGTTCAATAGTCACAATTTCGTGTGTTAGGATTCAGAAGCAGTGTAATTCTTGAACGCCAATGGTGCCCAGCGTGCTGTCTTATTAGCTAACGACGTCACCATGTCGCTTTACCCCACTTCGTTTTGTTTATGAAGCTTTTCCTCTAATCACTAACAGCGTATCAGAGAGGTTGGCGATCAACCAACTTCCTCTCTTTCACATTAAATTGCACATCACTGTTGGACATCTAACAGCTGCAGCAGTTGCTTTTAGCCTCCGTTAAATGTATCAACTTAATTGGTGTTGTATATTTTGAGTTTGTTGTTATAAACTTTTGAAGTTTACTTCATTCTGATTCAATTTATGTAATTATAAGACATTTTCTAAGGAAATAAAGAGCTCATTAAAGTTTATAACTTCTGTCAAATATATTCTCTCCTTATTGTTAGCATTTTTCAAAGAGTTCCATTCTATTAGACCATATTTTCTCAAATATAGCTCGTCATTTGATGAAACGTGTTCGTAAGTTTGCTTTTGACGTATTTCCACGTGTTATCTTAAATAAGTGTTGCTTAATTTTTTGGGGGCAAATACCTCAATGACCTTCTGTGCTTGATCTTGTTCTAATCATTCTAACAAACGCTCATTCTTATATCTTCTATCGTATTAATCCACATAAAGATGCGCAGAAATGCTCTTATTGTAATTTTCTTGGTGCAAGTTCTGTTTTTTTCAAAGTAATTCTGTAGTCTTTAAGCGAATCAGATATTTTAAGAGGAGGTCGTTATGTAATGACTTTGAAGTTCCGTCACCTTGTATAGCCAAGGAAGAAACGGAAGGGACGAATTATTTCTGATTTGAGAAAAATATACACATTGGAAAATTTAAATCAATAACAAAGAATATGTCGACATGATTAATTGTACACAAAAATTCAGAAGGTATTTCTGAAATACGTATTTCTAATGAAATCTCAGTATCAACATTCTGGGTGGAATACAATACTTCCTCTGCAGGCTACAGAAAAGCAGTGGAGAAAGTAAAATGTAAGGGAATAGTGTAACGTTTAAAGAAAGGCAGGCAGCTTTTTGACGAATGCTGAATTATGGTTATGAACTTCCAATGGGTAGAGAGTGCCCTGAGATGGGTTCATACCCATTATTAGTTTGCAATTACACAAGGTCTTTGGTTACAATTTTAGTACTCATGTAGATAATTCCCAATTGGTTTGTTATCAAACTAAATAATTTCTTATGATTATTGTTAACTATTATTGCATCTGTGCAGGTGCTTCATAATGGCAGTTTCTATCACGTAAAACTGAAATGCAGAATTGAAAGTTATATAATAATGATTGTGGTAGGTGTGGAGTAACTTCTGACGTAACTTACGTAACAGGAAGTAAGGTTAATTAACTTCAGTTGAATCTCGTCGTTCCATAAGAACTTTGCGTAGGTATGTCATTCCTGTGACGAAGCAAGAGGATCGGTGAATGAATGGCGCGGAACTCATTATTTTGATAACACGTTGCGAAGAGAGTGCGCCGGCGCGCAACATCGCAACGTCGGGAGAGCGAGCAGCTGTGAGGAAGACACTGTGCCGGCGGTAAGCGAGCGAAGCGGCTGTTGTTATTGTGGGTGACGTACGAATCCGGACTGGCCCTGACAGACTCAACAGGTCGGCATGGTCCGGCCCCCCAGATCATGCCGCAACGGAGACTTCAGCGGGGAACCTCGCAGTCTCCGCCCAAAGCCACCGCGCCACAAGACGTGTTAACGGCCTGCCTCGATGCCAACGGTACTTATATCTGCACGGCATACAACCCTCGATGCTACATCATACAAAAGGTGAGCTGAGAGGTTAGGACTGAACCTTACCATATGTGAGCACCTTCCTCCTATCTACTTCGTTGTTTCTGAGAATCTTTGCTCTCAGGACTTCCTTCGGGGAGATTGTATCATGCACAAAGTCTCGCACCATTATTGCGATTGAAAATTCGGTCAAATTTAATGTTTGTTTGGAGGCGCTCTTGGACCAGTTGCGCGCCATCTTGGATCGATAGGGAGACTTGTACGTCAGCGCGCGAGGGAACACGTGGGCAGGGCGTTACGTCGCCCTTTTCTCTTCCGTGCCATATGGAGATCCCTAAAAAAGTTCCAATCAGTGATATATTGCTAATATTCAACAATTACATAACAATTTCATTTAACAATGCTAATTAAGCAATATATCTACTCGTATCTCGTTTGCACTACATTTCTCACCTCCCTCCGATTGCAACATAGTCAATTACAGTCCATTTTGCATATGTTTTTGAGATATTTATGGCGTTAGTTTTGGAATATGTTTTTCTTTTGGCGTGATTTTGCACTATTAAACTTTAAAGATTCCTTCATCACTATACACGGCCAACATATGGCAATCACCACATTAGTAACTCTTAATTTTCAAGGTATACAGATAGGAAATTGGATATAGCTAAGAAAAAAGGAATATAGTACTTAGAAATACTTCTTGGTAGATTTATTGTTAGTGTTGACTACGCAGCAGTGATACACATGTTATCAACCTTAGCTTTAATACCATATGCTACCGAGATGTTAGTATAGTTAGCGAGAACTCCAGTTAAACATTTATACTAATATTTTGTGTATATTTCATTAAGGAATACATTACACTTTAAAAATGATACCAGACGTAATGAATCTCAAAACTGAGAAACAGCGTATGTGGAACGCAAAAAGTAAATGAAGATATCCAGATATCCAATGAATATATTATAGTTATTAAAATAAAAGATGAAGCTTACCTGACGGCATAATAAACATCTTTTTTCGAGTTTTTAGCTGGGTACATTGATTTGAAACCGATGTTTCAAACTTATTCATCTTCGTCTTCAGTTTATTCCTAGAAAATTTAAGAGTTGTTTTTTACCTTAATTGCTTCTGCCATTGAAACTTCTACGGGAATCTTCTTTCTCTCGATGCAATATGTCTAAATCTGAAGACATATGTATCTGCATTTGTAAAAAACAAGGCATATGGCTTTTCTCAATAACGTGATTCAAATGCTTATTTTTAACAGAAAGCTCTTAAACTGATATTTAGCGGTAAACGAAGCAAGTGAAATACTGGAAATATTAACTAGATCTTGGTTCAGCCTGGAATCGAACTTCCCTTTCATGAAACGAGAGCTTTAACGTTCCCCACTAGTGTGATATAACAGGTGGTATTAGCTAAATGCTCCGCACGAGTATGAAGTGTATTTAATTGGGTAGTGGCCTTTTCGACTCGTCGAAGTAAATCGTGGCTGACAAATGCTTCATCTTCATGACACTTGACACTTGACAAAATTTAAGGCACATAGGCCATCTTTCTCTCTCACCTACTTGCAATTCTACTCAACTTCTATTTCAAATTTCACTACAAATACACGTTTTGACACCTATGACAACTTTTTAAGAAAATAAGTCTGTATATTTGTGAACAGAAAAACTCAGAATGGAAATGCCGTATAGAGAGAAAAGAGAAGAGAAGACAATTTGAAAAAAATATTCTCCATGCCAAACTACCTTTTACAAGGTTCAGAGACCTTTTTATTTTATCAAAAATGGCTCTAGCACTTTTGACAGATATATTGCATGTTTAAGATGTTTACAGACTAATAATCCAACACTTTCATGGAATATCATTAAATACTTTGGGAATAACGGTTTAATCATAAGTTAAAACAAAATCTTACTCCACAGAAAGATAAACTTCTTTAAAGGCATACAGTTTTCTTTTCCAAATATGTTTTCCTTGACATCAACTATATCAGAGGTAAACGTAATTATTGGTTTGAAGTTTACAATATTTTTGACAACTACTTAGTTGTTCCTAGGTATGATATAAAATTTCATGCTAATATATTGCGACATCTGATTATTGGTTTCCTTTCTGTATTGTATATTGTCTAATTACTTCGGTAAACGTAGTAGGTAGAAAAAGTTACAAAAAGCATTCGATTTTTTTCTTTTCAAATAATGAGTAGGTATAGTTTCCTTTTATGTGTAGTTTCTTTGTGGTCTGGTAAACAGCATCCATTTCAAAGATATCTCATTGCAATGATTGAATTAGTGGAGAAAACCCTATGAATGTATCTGATATATTTACATGGCCTTCTCTACCTACTACCGATTACTTGTATGCAGTTCTGCAAACCATTCTTATGAAAGCTTATTTTTCTATTTCACGTGAACCAAAACATTGCAAAAATTACACACTTGTTGTGGGTACAAAGCAAATAGTGGAAACTGAATTAGGTAAGTTCAGAGGCCAGTTGATATAAACTGGCATTGGAATTCCATTTTCTTTCCATGCAATCGCGAAAAACAACACAATAACGACAACGAATTAAAATTGCAAATGCATTGAAAATTCCTAATAACAATAACGAATAACGCGAAAAATGACAGAAACCACCAAAAGCTGTTTGCAATAAAATCTTTATTTAAGGAGGTGAACATTTTTATTTAGTAAACCTTTACCGTCTCTCTCACTTTCTGCCCCCCCTCTCAAAATTTACAACTTATACCAAACTATACACAATTCTTACCTATAAAGACGATTAAAAAATTACACGTTTTATATCTGAATATCCGAAATATAGCAATGACAATTACATTAAAATTGTAGGGCAATTTATTAGGAAAAAAAGAAAGATTCGAAAAATCTTCCACTTAACGAGTGGTTTAAAGAAGGGGAGGCAGTACTTGGAAGTTTAATATATACAGGAGCACACAAACATACATACCCTCAAACACACACTCGCACATGCACACAAACACACAAACTTACGCACGTATAGAGAGACACATACATGGCTTTTATCCAGGTTTATTCGCGGGCTTCACAACACTATCTGTGAAATGTGACCAAATGTATGGTTGGAATACAATCTCCCTAACTACAATGCACTGATGGAAATGCTCAACTAGCCGTTTCAATAAAACACCCTATAAACATCTGAACAGTTAAAAGAATACATTTAAAGTATTATTATACACCCACTTTAAAATTGTACGAAAATTTACCTCCTCTTAGTTAACCTTCGTAATATAGAAATGGAATTTAAGACACAACTTCTAGAACAAAATAACGCGTTATGTTTCTCAACATGCCCGCCATAATTATTCTTAAACATACGAAAGTTTTAAATTAATGCCTTTCCGTGATATTTTTGCATGATTACCACATGTTAACTAACCACTCCTGTAGTAAGTGAGTGTCGCATGTTAATGTATTTACATGGTTTACTTCCGAGAGTAACATATGTTAAGAAACCACTCCTGTAGTAAGAGAATGTTGTATGTTGATGCGTTTCTATGGTTTGTCTACGTGACTACCATACGTTAACATACCACTCCTGTAGTAAGTGAATGTTGTATGTTAATGCGTGTCCATGGTTTGTCTACGTGACTACCATACGTTAAAATACCACTCCTGTAGAAAGTGAATATTGTATATTGATGCATGTCCATAGTTTATCTACGTGACTACCATATGTTAACATACCACTCCTGTAGTAAGTGAATGTTGTTGCGTTTCCATGGTTTGTCTACATGACTACCATATGTTAACATACCACTCCTGTAGTAAGTGAATGTTGTTGCGTTTCCATGGTTTGTCTACGTGACTACCATATGTTAACATACCACTCCTGTAGTAAGTGAATGTTGTTGCGTTTCCATGGTTTGTCTACGTGACTACCATATGTTAACATACCACTCCTGTAGTAAGTGAATGTTTTATGTTGATGCGTTTCCATGGTTTGTGTACATGACTACAATATGTTAACAAACCACTCCTGTAGTATGTGAATGTTTTATGTTGATGCGTTTCCATGGTTTGTGTACATGACTACCATATGTTAACACACCACTCCTGTAGTATGTGAATGTTTTATGTTAATGCGTTTCCATGGTTTGTGAACGTGACAATCATATGTTAACATAACAGTCCTGTAGTAAGTGAATGTTTTATGTTAATACGTTTCCATGGTTTGTGTACGTGACACTCATATGTTAACATAACAGTCCTGTAGTATGTGAATGTTTTATGTTAATGCGTTTCCATGGTTTGTGTACGTGACAATCATATGTTAACAAACCACTCCTGTAGTATGTGAATGTTTTATGTTGATGCGTTTCCATGGTTTGTGTACATGACTACCATATGTTAACACACCACTCCTGTAGTATGTGAATGTTTTATGTTGATGCGTTTCCATGGTTTGTGAACGTGACAATCATATGTTAACATAACACTCCTGTAGTAAGTGAATGTTTTATGTTAATGCGCTTCCATGGTTTGTCTACATGACTACCATATGTTAACATAACACTCCTGTAGTAAGTGAATGTTGTATGTTAATGCGCTTCCATGGTTTGTTTACGTGACTACCATATGTTAACATAGCACTCCTGTAGTAAGTGACTGTTGTATGTTGATGCGTTTCCATGCTTTGTCTACATGACTACCATATGTTAACAAGCCACTCCTGTAGGAAGTGAATGTTGATGCGTTTCCATGCTTTGTCTACGTGACCAGCATATATTAACATACCACTCCTGTAGTAAGTGAATGTTTTATGTCAATGCGTGACCATGGTTTGTCTACATGACTACCATATGTTAACAAACCACTCCTGTAGTAAGTGAATGTTGTATGTTGATACATTTCCATGGTTTGTCTACTGACTACCATATGTTAACAAACCACTCCTGTAGTAAGTGAATGTTGTATGTTGATACGTTTCCATGGTTTGTGTACTGACTACCATATGTTAACAAACCACTCCTGTAGTAAGTGAATGTTGTAAGTTGATGCGTTTCCATGGTTTGTGTACGTGACTACCATATGTTAACAAACCACTCCTGTAGTAAGTGAATGTTGTATGTTGATACGTTTCCATGGTTTGTCTACTGACTACCATATGTTAACAAGCCACTCCTGTAGTAAGTGAATATTGTATGTTGATGCGTTTCCATGTTTGTGTACATGGTTACCATATGTTAACATACCACTCCTGTAGTAAGTGAATGTTGTATGTTAATGCGTTTCCATGGTTTGTGTACATGGCTACCATACGTTAACATACCACTCCTGTAGTAAGTGAATGTTGTATGTTGATCCGTTTCCATAGTTTGTGTACATGGCTACCATATGTTAACATACCACTCCTGTAGTAAGTGAATATTGTATGTTGATGCGTTTCCATGGTTTGTGTACATGGCTACCATATGTTAACATACCACTCCTGTAGTAAGTGAATATTGTATGTTGATGCGTTTCCATGGTTTGTGTACATGGCTACCATATGTTAACATACCACTCCTGTAGTAAGTGAATGTTGTATGTTGATGCGTTTCCATGGTTTGTGTACATGGCTACCATACGTTAACATACCACTCCTGTAGTAAGTGAATGTTTTATGTCAATGCGTGACCATGGTTTGTGTACATGGCTACCATATGTTAACATACCACTCCTGTAGTAAGTGAATGTTGTATGTTGATGCGTTTCCATGGTTTGTGTACATGGCTACCATACGTTAACATACCACTCCTGTAGTAAGTGAATGTTGTATGTTGATGCGTTTCCATGGTTTGTGTACATGGCTACCATATGTTAACATACCACTCCTGTAGTAAGTGAATGTTGTATGTTGATGCGTGACCATGGTTTGTGTACATGACTACCATATGTTAACATACCACTCCTGTAGTAAGTGAATGTTGTATGTTGATGCGTGACCATGGTTTGTTAACGTGACTACCATATGTTAACACCCCACTCCTGTAGTAAGTGAATGTTGTATATTGATGCATGTCCATAGTTTGTCTACGTGACTACCATATATTAATATAACACTCCTGCAGTAAGTGAATGTTGTATGTTGATGCGCTTTCATGTTTTGTCTACGTGACTACCATACGTTAACATAACACTCCTGCAGTAAGTGAATGTTTTATGTTAATGCGCTTCCATGGTTTGTCTTCATGACTACCATACGTTAACATAACACTCCTGTAGTAAGTGAATGTTTCATTTTAATGAGTTTCCATTGTTCGTCTTCATGACTAACATGTGTTAATATAACACGCGTGTAGTAAGTGAATGTTTCATTTTAACGAGTTTTCACGGTTTGTCTCCATGACTAACATATGTTAACATAACACGCGTGTATAAGTGAATGTTTCATTTTAATGAGTTTTCATGGTTTGTCTTCATGACTACCATATGTTAACATAACACTCCTGTAGTAAGTGAATGTTGTATGTTGATGCGTTTTCAAGGTTTGTCTTCATGACTAACATATGTTAACATAACACTCCTGTAGTAAGTGAATGTTTCATTTTAATGAGTTTTCATAGTTTGTCTTCATGACTACCATGCGTTAAGAAATCACTGCAGTAGTAACTAAGTGTTTTATTTTAATTCGGTTCTATATTTTGTGGACAAGACTGATATATTTTCAATGTAAATTTATATTGAGGAATTAGTCCTTAAAGAATTAATCCTTTTAAATACATTACTCCGGTATATGGGTGATTTTAATTAATTAGATCCAACTTAAAAATTCAATGTCACGGCCGGGATTTGAACCTCGGATCTCCTGGTTTCCGTCCAGTCGCTCTTAACCCTTGAGCTACCATGGCCAACGTGCCGTCCTGACACTAAATGCTCCAATTGACTCATTATATTTTCCCGGTAGACCACTTAGCGTGCTCATATACGAGATAAACGTTTGTAAGTACTTAAATACCAGTATTTATTCGCTGAATATCTTTAATGTAAATTTGTATTGAGGAATTAATTCTTAAGGAATTAATCCTTTTAAATACATTACGCTGGTATATGGGTGATTTTAATTAATTAGAGCCAACTGAAAAATTCAATGCCACGGCCGGGATTTGAACCACGGATCTCCTGGTTTCCGTCCAGTCGCTCTTAACCCTTGAGCTACCATGGCCAACGTGCCGTCCTGACACTAAATGCTCCAATTGACTCATTATATTTTCCCGGTAGACCACTTAGCGTGCTCATATACGAGATAAACGTTTGTGGCGACTTACTATTGTAAGTACTTAAATACCAGTATTTATTCGCTGAATATCTTTAATGTAAATTTGTATTGAGGAATTAATTCTTAAGGAATTAATCCTTTTAAATACATTACGCTGGTATATGGGTGATTTTAATTAATTAGAGCCAACTGAAAAATTCAATGCCACGGCCGGGATTTGAACCACGGATCTCCTGGTTTCCGTCCAGTCGCTCTTAACCCTTGAGCTACCATGGCCAACGTGCCATCCTGACACTAAATTCTCCAATTGACTTATTATATATAGTAAGTCGCCACAAATGTTTATCTCGAATATGAGAGCACTAAGTGGTCTACCGGGAAAATAACCGGCTTCATGCTGCTGGATTCCTAGTCTTTATCTATGTCAGTGGCGCGTTTTAAGGAATTAATTTTTACATAAGTAAATTATTTATTTTGAGTCGTACCTTGGTTCTACCTTATGACTGTTAAACGTTTGGAAAACACTCCTGGAACAATTGAATGCTTTATGTTAATATATTTCCAGGATGAATATACATGAGCTTTATATATTTAAAGTCCATTTTTGGAATAAATGAATATTTTATGTTGATGTGTTTCCTTGGTTTGTCCATTTAATTGCTATACGCAGGAAACCCTTCTGGAATAGCAAATACTTAATTTGATGCGCTACTATGCATTGTGGAGCTACTTGTAAGTGTGATCCTTTATGGTGGTGCGTCTCATTTCTTGGCCATATAAGGCCACGCCGTGGCTCAGTGGTTAGACCACTTGGCTCTCACCAAGGCGGCCCGGGTTTGATCCCAGGCGACCGCAAAGTGAGATTTGTGATGGACAACACGGTGCTGGGGCGGGTTTTCTCCGGGATCTACGGTTTTCCCCGCCATCTCATTCCACCGGTGCTCCATCTTCATCTCATGTATCGTCAGTGTCATCGCCTGCGGTGCCGTATGTAGTAAAAGCGGGCGTTAAACACTAGACATTTCATTTTTTATTGGCCATATATCCATGGCAGATGAATATGTTTCCATAGATTTAAAAATCGGTGTTTATATATCTATATGAACGACGGGTTTTTACTAAATTGTTTGCTTTTGCAGTGTTTCCTATATGGTATAATGGACCCTTTGGATTTAACCTACCAAGTGATGCTTGCAAGCAACTCTGAGATGGAAGTATCCAGAGAAAAGAGTCCGGTAACTCTGACGATGTGATATGAGGATAACGGTGGAATGAGGAGACCTACAGGTGATTTCTGTGGACTTGGAACCATGTTGGACCTTGGGGATAGTTAGTGAGCTTAATCAAGATACATAAAGGTTTCGATAGGATTGAGTTGGCACTGGCATCCCAAGTCGAAAATAGAACCACAGAGCTCAGTGGGAGGGCCACGTCCCCAGCATGATTTTGAGAAATGCCGAATCTTATAATTGAGGCGATATAATTCTCCAGCTTAATCAGCCACATGTTTGTGCGAAATATGTAGCGGTATTTCTTCGCTGCAAGACCAATTCTTTTCCATGTCGTCAGTTTGCGCGGCTCAGTTTCTTCAGGTCACTAATTGTATCGTCTGAATTGAATATGATTGAATAAGAGTCATGACATCTATTTTCAGGTGTGGAGTTTTCGTGACAGAAATAACATTTTATATGACTCCGATTTCGTAATATATTATCTAATTGTATAATCTGGATTACATTTTACTCGAACTTTCTTTCCTAATCCATCACTTTAGATTACCTACAACACATCGATAAATCCTTATTTTCAATTATAATATAATTTTTGTTAATTACTTAAAATTCCTCACTTTTGTACGTCCACTCATTATTATTACGAATACTGAATAACTCTTTCTGAAGGTTATTAATTTTCCGTTACAAAACGCGACATTTTTCCATATATCTCAAGATTATTGATTTTTCGTAACTATCGTTACTCTTCTATTAATTATTTGATTGGCCGATTTACTGCCACGTCATCACAATACGTAATACAATTATTACTACGGCCAATCACAAAATTACACATATACTTTTTTATATTGTCATTACATGGCCACTAAGTCATATCAGAAAACAATATTCATATAAAAAGTTCTAACTAAAATATATCATTACATAATACAAAATATATTGTTTGATATGAGCTACTTTACTGAAGAATTTAAAATGTAGTATCTGGGTTCTTGAATGTTCTTGAGAGTAGTCTTATAATAAAAGGCTGAGCTAGGACCGTGATGAATGTTTAAACATTTACGTCTAACTCATTTTATTTTGTTGATTAATTACAAAACTGATGCCACAACGATCAATAAATAGGCACACGTCTACCCATAAGAAGTATCCTTTGGTCTGCAGTGCTCTGACATAATTATTTTTAGCTTTTGCTATATTAATTTTATCTGAATGTCACTTAATAACTTAAGCTAATTCAAATTTTTACTCTTCTAAAGGAGTGCAGGAGGGAAAATTTCCCAAATTCTGATTATCCGACGAAAGCTCTTCTGATATTTATGCTGGCCGAGAGTGCCACTTATCTTTTTTATCTTTGCAAATGCCCGGCGCCGACCTACAGAAGCTTATACCACAGTCTATGTGTCACAATATTATTGGAATAGATATTCCAAAAATCACTACAACCTTTATAGCACTATACATATAATAATATGTTATTAGATAACCATAATGCATCACTATAATATGCCCGCCATGATAGCGTGGTGGTAGCGTGTCTGCCACACGTTCAAGAGGTCCCGAGTTCGAATCTCAGTCAGGGTGAGTTAGCTGGATAAGGGTTTTCCGGGGTTTTCCCTTATCCTGAAAGACGAATGTTGGATAACTCTAAGTTCTATGGACCCTGTGCTCATTTGAGCATCATTTCACCCATTACATTCATCGTCCGATATGACAACGTTGAAGGGCGTAAATTAAAAAAAAATCACTATAATGCAAAAATAGTAAATTTTTGTTTTCAATGTTATATGAGTCAAAATACCAGTTGTGTCCATGATAAATAATTTGTATCTTAAAGACGTTATCGACTGTCACGATCATGTAAGTGTCACTGTGTTCCGTAAATACACCTACTTTTCTACAAGTACAAGTTCTTTTATATGTATTTTCATTTTTATTTCGTCTTTATTTCATTCTTTCAGCCTGGAAGACTGCTCCAGGTTTCTAGGTGTCGGTGGCAGTTTCGGTGTGCATGGCAGGAAATTTCCATCTGTAAATTATTGTCCTCCTGTTCGGGGAAGTCCTCCGAATATCGGACCTTCCAGGGCATGTTAAAGCGCGAAGGGACGGAGAGAAGACGGTTTTACGAGTCGGCACCGGGGAGTTTATATTTGTAGCTGTTAGGGATCTTGCCATCTTCTGTCATCCCTTCTTAGGTCCGGTCACTTCATCTCTTCCTCCCGCAGGTGCTCCTTTGGGGATATAGACACAAGCATCCCATAGGTCCCTCGTACCTTGTCATAGAGTAAGTGACCTCTAAAAGCTTTTTGACCTCCAGAGATCAATTTTGAATCTCAAAAAGGAAGCGCTATTGCTACTTAGCAAAAGAAATTCTAAATGTAGAATCATTAAATTCTTACATTCTTGCTCTAAATATTAATGCAATTTAAATACATTTTGTGTTTATTAAATGTGTCATGAATTCCAACTTGGTGAAACGAATTTAACCTGACATCCCATAGTAAGGGATATCCTCCGTCAAAATACAAATTTGGGTTATACAGTGACTTCATGCATATCATTATGTATTAGATATCTAAAATGGGAAATCACCAGATAAAGCTTGAATGAGAATGTATTAAATACATAATGTAGATCATAGATTGATGTACATCTCTGAAGCCCTAATACTTAATTCTTTTACTTTCCTTCTCAATAGCACTGCAGTTTACTGGTTTGCACACATTGATAACTATTACTACTTATTAAAAGAGACAGAAGTTCACGAATTTGTATAGTGGGTTAACGACCGTATGCCGTCTTCAAGGAATACGAAGTTAATTTTCAACGCTATTTTCCCTTCGTATTTGTTCATGGCGTTGGTACGGTTAATTGGGCGAATGAAAGCGTTTATTTTGATTCTAGCAGGCAGTTTCCATTATGGCAATACGGGGAGTCTGAAACATTCCCATGTACGCTTACGCAAAAGATAGATGGTTACGCCCGCCTCGGTAGGGTAGATGGTAGCGTGTCTGCCTCACATCCAAGAGGTCCCGAGTTCGAATCTCAGTCAGGGCGAGTTACCTAGATAAGGATTTTTCCGGGGTTTCCCCTTATACTGAAAGATGAAAGTCAGTTAACTCTAAGCTCTATGGACCCCGGCCTCATTTGAGCATCATTTCATTCATCGTCCGATATGACTTAACGTTGGAGGACCTAAATTTAAAAAAAATAGATGGTTACGCGCATCAACCCAATATTCCATGGGTTTCGGAAATGATTTGTAAAATTATATTTTTACATTTGCAATAAAATAAAACGATGTAATAGGATATACTTATCTGAGGGATATGTTTAAACAATATATGTATAAAATGTAATTTTGTATAATTGATTGGAGTTCGTAATCATAGAGCTATATTATTTTGGGAAAAGCAACAAGCAGAAATCGTAAGACTTATTTTTAGTAAATATAGTAGACATTTCAATATTTTTCTGATCACTATTGATGCAATAGACGCGTATTAAATTAACAGGCAATCTAATTAATGACGTCAACCAGGATATCCGGATTCACAAGGCTTTGAAATGATTCGCAGCAGTTTTCAGGATATGCTGATAAGCATATGTCATTGATAAGTATGTTTTAAAATGTTTAGGTTATGTGTGTTGAAATGTAAATCAATCCAAACACAGAATAATTGTAATTATGTAAACTGATTAAAATATCACGCAATATAGAAATATGTTGCTTGTTTTAGTTTATCAAAATAGAGACACGACTTAAAGGGGAAGGACCTTCAATCGCCTTTGTGTCTATATCCCGTTTAATAACGTCCAAGCCTCCGCTCCAACTAATTTTCGGTTTACTGAAAATATAAATTCCTGGACACTTTGCAAATTGAGTTGTCAGCGTTCTGGCTTTTGAACACAAAAGGTCCTCATTTTGGTTTCCGCCTGGGGAGGGACATTTTCTTTAACCACAATGATTCCCTGTCCTCCACAGAGTCTAGAAGTATAAAAGCTTTCGTTTTTGTTTTAACAAACCTAAATATAGTAAATGTCATATGTTTTCTATGGGGAACGTTTCATCTATCTTAGTCCCTTCCTGGGTCTGCACATGACTATATGCTAGCTTTGAAACTCCGTAATATTTAGTTGACTTTGATAAATGTGTATATAATTAAAACTTCTGTTCTCTGTACTCACACGACCTTCTTTACTCTTGTACAAACTATTCGTACAGACGCTTATTCCTTTATCTATTCCATAGTAAACCAGATAACATATGCAGAAATTGTCTTATTTCTATTTTTTTTTGTAGAGGCAACTGGAACATGAGAATACAGTAGGCTTTATGCGAGATCAAAATGTTTAATGTCTAGCAGCTATGTAATGCTTTTGAAATTCTGTTCTTTTAACATAGCCAAGAGATTAGGAAAAGAGGAATAACGACTTCCAAATTGAGAAAATTATAAGTATGACAAATACAAACAAATAATGCAAAATACATCCAGAACAAAGAGGACAACTGGATACATTCCCAGACAATTCAAGGTATATATATCATTTGTCATAAAAACCTCTTAAGCAAATGGGATTTTAATAAAATTTGTTACACTATTTTTGATAAAATCAAAATTTTGGGAAAATATTTCATATAGAGGTTAGTCTGGGGTGGGAAATTTCGCCGAAAAACTTCGTGAGGCATCCTTGGAAAACGTCAGACTTAAACGCCATATTTGATGTTCAACTGACTTAAATTTCTTTTTGGTTACACTGTTCACACACATATACCTTTTTTCTAAAAATGATTCTTTTTGGATTTAAGAAACGTCGAAACATGTACTTATTTCTGGTGAAACTTTAATATGAATTTTTGAATGGGATAGAATACTTTCTTTATTTGCTTCACATCTTAGAGGAAGTTAAAAAGAAACAGTGTAAAGAAAACATACAGTTCAGCAAGTATATCAACTAGTCATTTCTCAAGTCAAGAAAAAAGAATATAAAAGAAAGTAAAAACAGAAAAGCTCTAATATTTTAATTGTTAGTAGTATGGAATACAGTGTGTTCAGGTTAGGGGTACTCATAACTCACATTTGGAAATTTGGTCACTTTTTAAATAAGATTCTTTAAAAATATACTTTTAACTTTAAAATTATAAATTGCATACTGTGGCTTTTGTACTCTAAATGTGATCATTTAAATGTCCATGAGCACACCACCTGAATTTACTTGTCTTTTACTCGACATTGATTCTTCCTTTGCAATTTCAGAATACTGTGACTTTGTGGGTTTGCAGAATTAAAAGCCTAGTTTGCAGAAATTCATAATTCTCTTTATTACAGTAAAAATACACTTTGTAACCACTTACAGGATCTAAAAATGACGTGTCATACACAAAACACAGCCTTGAAGGTCTCTCATTGCTTCACCACACGTAAACAAACGAAAGAATGCACTTGCGGTACAGTTCAAACGTCCTCACAACTCACACATTGCAATTCACAATTCACTGCTCACTAGCAGCTCCAGTAACTACTACCCGGCAACTCTCTCACCGCGGCTTTTATACCTATACCATTGTTTCCATAAACTTGTCGACGTTTCATGGCCTTTCGCGGCGCAGCTAGAGGAGAGAACTATCCAGACATCTCTCTCTTTCTCCCTCTGTTGCTCTCTCTCTCTCGGTAAGCGTTTAGCGCTGCGCGCTAAGCTGTCTCTGTCTCTGTCCACGCGTAGCTCCTGCTTTGCGCGGCTTCAACGATATAATGCGATCGGTAACAATATTCCAAATGATGTAGCTGCATTCTGAGGGAGAATGAATTTTAAAGACCGACAAAAACATTTGGTACCCTTTAATTGCTCGATATAGTTAATACAGTTACATTGTACGCAAAGAATAAATCAATACAAAATTATATTTGAATGATTAATTTTTTCTGAAACAAACCTAAAGAGAAAAAAAAAAGTATATGCCAGTTTTGTCTGTTGGTATTTCAGTAAACTGGCAGTACTTTCATTTTTTTAAATAATAATATTTCCATAATGTAGAACACCTGATTATTTACCACAGTAAAGGTAAAATCCAACACTATTTTATCAAAAGCAAATAAAAATATATGCATGAAATGTAAAACACTCTATAATTTTTAAAGAGCAGTACTAGACTTAATTTTGAAAACATTTAGATAAAAATTGGAAGATTTAAAAATATTACCTGTGGGTATCCTTAGCTGACCTATTAACAGACTGTGTGAGTCTATAGCCCAACAAGCAGAAGTAAATAAACGGCCTATGCTGTCGTAAGGTCCACTGCAGCCAACTTATATTGTGGATCACCGAGATTTCCAGCCTTGAGACAATTTTGCCATTCTATGTCTTAAATATAACAGCAAAACCTCCACCTAGCAAACTATTCCTGTCGGAATTGGAATATTTTGTTAAATTCTACATGAGTTTACCTCACAGTGCAACAAAGATCGAAAGACAATTGACTAACAAATGGGTATATAGGCCATCTTTCACCTTCAGAAAATCTACAGGACTGCTTCTTTGGTCTTATGTATTCTGATCCAGAGGTTCCAGGTTTGATTCTCGCCTGGATTGGAGAATTATTCTTCAACCAGGATTGCCTCTTGTTATCCAAGGGTCTGGAATGAATGTGAGAAAGAACATGTTTAATAATAAACAATTAAGAAAACCAATGTTAGAAGTAAACTGCAATAGAGCCAGCAATGACACCACCAGCTATTTCTTAAACCAACCACCTAGTAAACACCAAAGAAGTTAAAGCAAGTGATATTAATTAAACAATTGGACAAACCTGGAAGTGAATATAATTTACAAACTAATTTTACACATTACCCATGCAAAGGGAATATTTTAGATGTATGTTCACTAGGATCGTACTATATATAGTAATAAGTTTAAGTAAGAATTTTGGAGCATTAAAGTCACGATGAAAGAAAATAAAGCCGAACTATTACTCATCTTTAGGAATAGACGCCGCAGAACAAACCAGCTCCATTTCTCGCACAGTCTGTTGGCGTTTCCAAACAACACTCATAAGATCGTGTTTATCTGTCCAGAGATCCCTGACTAATTTTTTTATATTCTTTAAATTGACATGGTTTGAATGGGATAACTTGAAAGCAACTGCTTAAGAATTATACGAATATCCCTAATCCTAAGTATTTAATATCAAGAGTTGAATTACTTTTGTTGGGTAGTGAATGAAACGCTTCATAATTAAATAATCCTAAAATAACAATTGGTTAATTTGTGCAATATTTCCTACTTATGATTGCATTGTACGTCAGCATCATAACGTAAAATCTTCTAAGTGCTTTAAGATAATTTCTTAAAATACAAGAAAATACAAGACAAAAAACCTTGGAAACCACCTGCGAGAATTTCCAAATAATTGTGTAACTTTTTTTAAAACATTGTAACAATGATATCATGGAGTGCTAATATACGGCCTCATTCATGCCTTATTCACCAATGAAAAGCCAACTTAATTGTTATTTTTAGATGATGATGCTCGTAAAATGAAGGTGTTGTTTTTTTCTTTCTACGTTCATATTTTCTATATTGCTATAATCTCTGCTTTAGTCAACTGGGCTTTAAGTATATTATTCTCATGTATTTTACAATCCAAAACAATCTAATATTTGGGGTTAAATATCAGCTCATTATAAACGTAGGTATTTATTTTTCTTAAAAAGCGGTTCTGCTTGGAATAAAGGCTAAAATATTAATGTACGTTTTCGAAAATATGAAAGGGATAAGCAATTTTAATGACTTTGCTGAAAGAAGAAAATACCTATTTCTCAAATTGTATTTATCTTACCGAATCTCCTTTTGCTTAAAATGTTTCTTCGAAGAGTTATTTGGGTTTCAAACTGTCGTTAGAGAATTATTTGTCCAACTATTATTGTCCGGTTATTATTTTTCGTGACAAGTAATATTTCTTAATCGAAACTTACGGAACAATTCTAAACATATACTATTACAATCTAGCGCGATTGTTTAAACTATCGGTGGCTGTGAATTGAATTGGTCGATCTTGACTGTCCGGTTCAGATGTAACAAGCCATTATAGTGTCAGTGTATCAGTCAAGAATTAGAAGCGAGTCAGCAATCGGTTAATAAGATGTTAATGATGACAGCTGACCAGCAGTTTAAGTTCAGCCAAGAGAGTCATTCGGTGAGCAGCGAAAAGGCAGAGTTGGTTTGTGCTACAGAGGCATAGAAAGCATTAGCGCTATAATCATGACTGCTCAGATCAATTGCTGAAAGTGAAAGTAAGTTATACAGCGTACGTTGTTGAAGGCATGTGAGGTGAACCAATGCGTGCACACGGTGGCTGCACTGTTGGCCGATTGATGTGCCAAAGAGCGGAAGATAGGGAGAGGGAGCAAGGAAAATAATTTTTGTCGTCTGACATGGTCAGGACGTAAACTTAGGCAGCAAATCATGATTATGATAACATTATAAACTGTAACATGGAATATTAACATGCTTATTTACTGAAAATAACGTACCTAGATTTCTTAGAGCGACTAATTTTAAAGGAGTTGCTAGCTTAAATAAATAAAAGTTCACCAATTTCCGTGCTAAAAGTTTTGCTCTGTTTCACAATACGCGTCACAGTATGCACACTCACTTCGTGAAAAATTGATCCGGTCACGCACTTTCTCAGATGGAAATTCCTTGAAGAAACTGTACACTTTAAAAATAATATTTCTGGCCTGCGAGTGAAGTGCTTTACCATTAGTACCTGCAACACTGGTGAAAGTGACATTACTGATAGTTCACAAAACACAATGTAAACATGTGAATGTTCTGTTTATTGTTTCAGTTACACAACGCATCTTAAACTCAATTTACATTACGCACTGGTCTTGAACCGAACTTCAAAGAATACGCGCGCGTGCGCTCCTGGACTGCAGTGATCTGTGGTCAGTTAATTTACGAACTAAATGTATGCAGTTCCTAACGACACTTCGTAATGTCTTAACTGCGTAATGAAAAGAAATAACACACAGGCAAGATTGGAAGTTGAAGCATATCATATGCATGAACACGGGAGTCAGGTGTTAATTCTTGAAGCGGTAACTCGAGAACTATACGGCATAGAGAAATGGCCTTTGTGCAGGCAGCTTTATAAATTCTTGCCGCATATAGCAAGGTGGATTACAGTATCGAATTTCCAGTAGTCATTTTGGGCACATGCAAAAGAGAAATCTCTGTTGCTCACGCTTATGCTGTGCGTTCCGAAGTAGGTAACGCTGCACGCTTATGATAGGACAGTCGCTCTAGGCGAGCCCTCCTTAGCTGCGCCTCATATTCCTTCGTACGCCTTATAGTATACTGTGCTAACAGTTTTTGACAAATAAAGTCACAAACTCAGCATAACATGGCGGTGCTTATCATTTCGTCACTATACGAACAAAGATGCTTCAGTGCCATGTACCATGTACTCTGTACTGTGGTACAGAGACTACTATATCATAACATGCGAGTAGCTAGTGAGCGTATGCATTTCGCAGATCTAGGGTAGATAGATGTTCATTAAAAATGGCAAACTGGCAGACCGCTACAGCAAGTGACAATGTGCACTGATGGAAGAACACCGCTGTCGAACTTATATTGAACTAGCAAGGGAAGTTGGAATTGTACCTAGCACGATTCTTTATATACTTAAGAAAAGTTAAAGATCGGGAAAATCTGCGCTACATGTGTCCCAAGCAATCTGAAGAGCAAAACATGTGACAGAGAATGGAAACAACGAGATTGCGCTTAGAATGTTATGGACTTGAAGGCGTCCATCGACGTATCATAGCTTTAGATGAAACCCTTCGTGCCAAGTTAAATTGAGAACACAAATGAGTGGCGATACAGAGATTCCCCACGAACAAAGAAATGTTATTAGAGTTCAGATCAACTTAAAATCATGGTCATATTGCTTATGATTTGGCGATGTTCTTGTCACTTATTCAGTTCCTGCGTGAAATCCTGTGAATACTGCGTATTACAGTTACATTCTGTAACACAGTTTACGAGGAGCTGTGCATCTTAACGTCCAAATCTCTGACGGTGCTCACTTTCACATAGCTGCTTCTGTGGCTAATTAAGTAACATATGAATCTAAAAAATTCTGGGGCATCCTCCATACTTCCCGGATATGAGCTCATGTAATTTTGTACTTTTCCCAAACATAAATTTAATACTTAGAAGTATACACTTTAGAAACAGACTGGCAACTACAGCAGCAAAAGGGCAGCTTATTTGCATATTAGTACAACAAGACGCCATTGATGGCATCCGAGTGTGCGTGGTTTATTCATATTGGTGGAGATTACGTTGAACACAGCTATGATGTTACCGTTCCAAAAATGCTTTCTTTCTTGTTAATTCAAATGTTGTCACTAACTAGTGAATGAGAAATGTCTATGGAGGATTTACATATAGTTGAAATGAATGAAAAGAATGTAGGTGAAAAGCACAGAATACCGGCAAAATGAACAATCAGAGAACACCATTACTCATCTATAACTACAAGCCTAGAGGGAAGACGCTATAGAAGAGAAAGATAAGTGAGAATGATTAATCAGCCCAATCGTTGGCTATTGTTAGGCTTAGTTTTATGGTCTCGAACACAATTTTCAAATAACTTTCTTTGTCAACAAGAGAACAAAAAATGCCAGTTGTAACGAGACACGCCTAAAGTGGAAAGGTAGGTGAATAAAAGAAATGTATTATATAATAAATCTGTATTCGTTTCAATATATTTGCTTCGATAACTTAAACGTAGCTTGGTGTAGTTCAACAGTGTAGCGCTCAGGTTTTGAAGGGATTACCTTCTTTGTAAAACGATGAATTGTCATTGATTGCCACATATCGAATATTGGCTTTACTGCTTGCGCAAATAATCCGCATTATGGATTTACGGCTATAAAACGACTAGTAACTGTTCATCACCTGCATTCGTTGAAGAGAACATTATGCTTTGCGCAATCAGTTTTGAATCTGAAGAATTTATATATCGCTTACCTGTAGCAGGTGAAACAAGCAATCATTTACTAACAAGAATTCATTAGAACCGACACACACACACACACACACACACACACACACACACACACACACACACACACACACACACACACACACACACACACACACACACACACACACACACACACACACACACACACACACACACACACACACACACACAAAACGTTATGAAAAGTTCATCGTCAGCATAACTGAAATTAGAAACAAAAAGTCGGATATGCATCAAACTTCAAAAATAATTCCAGAGATATTGATATACCACGTAATACATATTATCAATTTGCGGGTGAATGATCCTTCACGCGGCTGGTTTCGCGGTGTGCAGCCCACCGGGGCGCTGACTGCTGTGCTGGCGGTGCGGGTGACAGGAAGTCGGCAGTAAATGTAGTACTGCTTGTCACTTATCTTTAACATACGTGTCATAAATACTTAAACCAGAAGTAAATTACTAATTTATATTAAGCAAGAAAGTGTTGGAGCTATCTCCATTCGCTGTCTAAGCATTTCTGAACCTGCTTAGAAACATTGCGCCCTCTGTTGCCTCTGAGAAAAAACATAAACTTCTTGACGAATAATATTTTTAAGTTCATCTAAAAGAGTATTAGTTTTGTACACTTTCTCCTTAATAAACTTCCCGGAAATAAAAGTCGGGGGAATGAGGAGGATGTATCTTTTAGTCACAACTTTATACAGATATTGCTGTAATGAAAAGATGCCTGTATGTGCCGTCGCAGAGTCCTGCTGTAAGATTGCGCGCGAAACACTTCTTTCTCAGTTAGTTGGTCATGAAAGCCCACAATATATTTTGCATATACCTCCTACTGTTAATCTTTTCCAGGGAAAAATTATCTGTATTATTCTTTCACCCTAATAGGGTATTCATTTCTATTTGTGATCATGTAGCGTTTCCTCGTGACAACCACAGAGGTCCTTCAATTACTCTTCATTCTAGCATTCATCTACAACACGCGGATTACCAATCTAGTGTGGGAAATGTTTTTGTTTCTCAATATAAATATGAATTTGTCCTCTTGTAGCAGTTAATACCCGATGTTTGAGGCTTTCTGGCATAGAAAGGTAATTCTAGATGTGGCTGTCTGCACAGAATGTTATCTATGTAGTCCTAGCAGCTAGGAAATTATAACGACAATTTCTGAGTAATATAAGTATTTATTACAAATATTCTTATTCAAAATGGATAAAAACATTTTTATATTAAATCTAAGGTTACTTTGCATAATATTGCACTCCACTGCTGAAGACGAATTCCATGTTTGCTCCAGTAAGATTCCTTCTTAGGCGTTCCACTGTCACACATGAGTGTAATGAGTATGAAATGAGCTAGGAAGTTGCCCCTATAATAGGACAAAGCTTCTTAGAATTAAGAGACACAACCCGTGCTCACCGATAGCCAACGCTCTTCAGTGGAGATTCATATAGAGGATCACTGCCTTGTTGACAACAATAGCAATTGTTGAACTGACACCTTCTGGGTTAATTGGTCAAAAGCTCGAGCTAAAATATTGATTCATCTATCATAAGATTCGTAATAAATAATATCAAATGCCCAGCATAGTACACTATTGTGACTAAACAACAACAACAACAAGAACGAAGCGAGATTCACTTCAAAGTTCTTTATTTGTTATCAAAGTCGTTAGCGCAACGCTAATGTGCAATCAGCGTTTCTTTTATTCAACTACTGCTTCGACATGTCTCTTTAATGTTTATTAATGTCTTTGCTGCAACGTACCAACTTATGCTGCTGGTAATCTCTCTGAGGTACACATGGAGCTACACGCCGACTCTGAACACAGCTCCCATATTCGCTCGTGAACTGTTTCACTTCCTGTTCCATTGCTCGCCGATTCCTCACCACATAACCACACTTACTGACTCGTGAACTGTTTCACTATATGATTCCACGGCTTGCTGACTCCTCACTACGGAGCTTAGAACGTACCGCACTACTCTGCAATGCACTGTCGACTCACACAACTCAACTGCCGACAGATTCGTGAATTGCTTCACTGCATCATCGGGGCCGTACTCGTAGATTTAACTCGAATCTCAAAACACACACGAACTCTAAACATTATACTATACTACTGCTCTGCCAGGCCTCTCAACGATCCTTATGTAGTTCTGTTGAGGGCAGAAGACTGTTACAACAGTTGAATGTTCCCGAATTACGTTCTGGAACAGTATCAAACGGTACTTGCGAAGTAATAATATGACTCGCTTCTTTGTGACGTCAGCTACGGCCGCCTCCTGAAAGCCGCGCGCCTCCCACCCCTCCAGCTGGCAGATGACATATGCTGAGCAGTTCCCCTACTACCACTTACAGTTCGTCTGGTTTATCTTGAAACACGGGAATGAGAGAGAGAGAGAGAGAGAGAGAGAGAGAGAGAGAGAGAGAGAGAGAGAGAGAGAGAGAGAGAGAGAGAGATAGAGATCAGTATTGCCCACGCTGTTGTAGGTAACCCATGACTGCCTAATCCCACATCGCATCACTTCTATGTAACGTTCCAGTTGACTCCGTCTGATTATGTTGTAGCTATCCGTTTGATACTTTCAAGCGCAGCGCTTTAAAGACTACTAGTAGATGGCGGTAGTATAGAAATACCGTCCATTAGGGATTGTTTTTTTTTTTTTTTTTTTTTTTGAGAGTCAATTTCTTCTAAATTTATGATGAAATTGTCGAACATATCAATTAATCCGCCTTTTACCCAGTACATCTTTTCTACGTCCTTCATTGATTTGTGCCCATATTAGTTTGATTGCATTTGTATCTCATTGACACGGAGGTAAGTTATGTTCATTTAATTCAGTTACGGACTCGACTGTATACAGTTTGAACTGACCTTTGTTTCTCTTAATCAAGTAATACAACACCGGTTTTGATACCATATTTTCATTATTAGCATATTTCACTGTCAATATAAAGTACTGTTTGTAAATAAGCAAGCCTGCGCTGTCGCTGTCCAACGGAGACTAGGCAGTCGTGGATAACAGTGGCAATGTGTTTACAAAACGTTTCACCTCTTTCTTGTCACAGGGAGGGGTAGCGCTAAGTAGGTCATGTTTCAAGTTAAACAAGAGAAATTATAACTACTCATCAGGCGGGCTCACCGTTGCTAATGTGACAGTATGTTTTAAACGAATAGAAAGTAAGTCACATTGAAGTTGTTGGTCTTTTTTTCCCTTTCTTTTTTTCTTTGGCTCCATCACATGACACAATTTCAAGTTTTTTCCTCATTAAATGCAGAGACTTCTACAACATTGATACACGATTACAGACAAACTTTATTATCTGCATCATACAGCATTTAACTGCCAATCTTGCGAAATGATTTATTCAGTATTAGCGGTTTTTGGGTCTGTTTCCGCTTAGTGCATCTATTTTCTTATTTAATTTTTATTCAGTTAACTGATTTAAATACGGAACTATTGTATACATCCTATATTCTGTTTTATGAATTTGTCTGTTTTATGAATTTGTTTTATTGCACTTTTCTGTTAAGATTTTTGTATGTCATTCTCTGCCTTTATGACAATTTGGGCCAGATTCTTAAATAAAACAAAATGTTAGTTGATTTAGGAATAAGTTAACGCTGGTGATACAAGACTTAGTGAAGTTCTGGAGGTTCAAATCAGCATGCACAACTGCGTTTTCAGACAAGAGTATTTCACTAATCACACGCCACTATCATTTGAAATTTACCAAATCTCGTTGCTTTGGAAGGCACAGCAGAACTTCATATACTCGGGTGAGCTTTTAGTGTAGAGATACTCCAGATTGTACACACAAACAATGCACTGTACGAATCACATGGCTCTCGTTTTGTACCTTTTGACGGAAATAGGTGATCCTATGAAAAGTATATTTACTAAGAATAATATGATATACGTACCTATTGGAGCTTAGCTGGATATTCATATCTTGCCCAAAACACGAGTGAAAAAAGATCCATTTACGTCTACATAAATTTTAAAATATAAGTTCTCTGATTTGATTAAAGAGCACAGGGGCAAAAATTATAAAGCTTACTGAGAAGCAACAAACATCTGAGTAAAGTTTTGTATCCGCATGTCTTCTCTCTTAGGATTTTAACCGTATTTACATGATACAGACCGATAAACTTGCATGGAGATATTGGATTTCCTTTCATCTGAGGCCATGTGTCTCCTGCTGCGTAGCAACATCGCATTAAGGAACTGACCTTGCCTTCGTTGTTAGCAGACGACGGAGTACGAAATGCACTTGATGGAAGTTAACAACTTATAGTAGAGTCTGATGCTCCTCAGTTGGTAATAGAATGCTTTACTTTTTATTATAATCATACAGGGTCCACAGGTCAGTGTAAATGTCTTAATACGCGATTCACTAGTAACCTGCAAGTTCTATGAGAATATGCAAAGAAAATGTAAATATATGAAGGGAATCTAAAAATATGTTTAAGCTAGCTGTTATCTGACATTGGGCGTTAGATTTTGGAATTCGGAAAATGATTTAAGTAATTGCATTTACCTCCCCTGTGCTTTAAAAAGTTGTTGTACAATTATTTATAAGCTCTATGTACTTAACCTCTTATAAGTGTAATTTTATAGAGCCCCGGCTGTTCCTAATAAAGGTTGATGAATCGCAAAGTTCACACAAAGAATGTGAAATGTTGGCAGAGATTCTAAACTCCTTGCTTTCCCCACGACAGTCTTCCAAGATCTGGAAATGCTGCATGGAGTACAATTATTATCCTTTAATAGTGGAAAAATCACTGAAGGAATGCTGCAATAATTTTCTGAATATTCACGGTAAGTAACAATTTAAATCTTGTGACCATTTCTTTGGCCAAATGATTATTTAATGACGTAGTTTTCGCATAATCATATCACCGTATAAATACAACGATATGCAAGAGAAGTTGATAAAAATGAAGATACCCCACTCCTAGGACACCAAGTTAACCAACCATAAAGAGACGTAGTCTGCACCCATCGAGGGAAATATTCTCAATTGTTAGCTATAAAATAGCGATTGATTGATTTCTAATCTTATCCGCACCAATTTTCTCTCCACCTTTCTTTGTTTATACATTTATTCAATTAATTAGCATAACCTGCTCGGTAACATCAGAGCAAATAAAGCAAAATTTATTCATTTAGGCTTATTCAAATGTTTTAGCATTAAAATCGTATGTTTTGGCACCATTCGCTTCTTTTGTATTTTACTCTTTCTTAGCTTTGCCAAATCTGGCCGTATATCTGTGCATATTTTTTGGTATGAAATATCCACGATATTGATCTTATTTACATATATTTTCTGTGGAATAAGAACAACCATTATTTACTCCCTGGCAGTTTCCCTGTGACGGTACTACTTCAAATACTCTTAATTCGTTTCAGAAACAGCATCTTCCGGAGTTGAAGAGTTGGTAATATTTTGCGCCTGCCAAAACCATTTTATGTTAGAGCTAAGCACTGTTAGCAATCGTAGTAACTGAGTAGTATTATTTTTAAGTAATTAACATCTTCCAAACTAAATCATATCGGACGATGAATGAGATGGGAGAAATGATGCTCAAATGAGTTAGAATTACCCAACGTTCATATTTCAGGATAGGAGAAAAGCCCGGAAAAACCTTAGCCGGATAACTCATCCTGGCCAGCATCTTACCTCTTGAATGTGAGGCAGACACGCTATCACCTCGCTACGGAACTGGGCGTCAAAAACAAGTGAACCTTATTTATCCAAACAAATAGAAGACTTCTCTCAAGTTGCCCAATGAAGCTATAGAAGAAGCGTCTCATCCACTGGACCACTGCCTACATGCCTGGAAACTACGTTCTATTGGATATATAAGATTCTTGCCCGAAAGACCTTGTTGTCGACGGGCCCTAAAACACCACACACACATATAAGATTCTTTACTTGTTGCAGAGAACAATGTAATTCTGGCAATTTATTAGTAGTACATGCATGTTTATATGCACTTAGTTGGGCACATAGGAGCTATTGTTGAAAGCTATTAGTATACAGGGTCCTGAGAAGTTTAATTGTTTATGTGGCTTGCATAATATTATCAAGCACCTTAAAGAAACTCAAGGTAATTGGTACAACTACAATCTAAGGCTAAATAACATAGGTAATTAATGACAGTATTCCTGTTTCTTTATATTTAAATAGGATACAAGATTAAACAAATTTTGTAGAAGCTATTATAACTGCTTCAAATGTTGTTCTGCACCTTTATTGGCGGAAAAGCTGTGTCGCGTAGGCTATGACACCCAGGCCCCAGGTTATAGGTTGTTTAATCACACACACATATCATAACCACGTATTTATAACACTGCATCTCAACTCTTTATGAACTTCTACAAACTGACGCAGATGTAATAGCTTAGCTCAAATTTAAACATTTTTAAGGTTCTGAGATCTCATTAGGTGTGTTTCTGCAAAAATTATTATAAAACATACGTAAGCGCTTACTTAAGGTTGTGCAAAAGAGATTTGAAATATCACTTTTTTAATGCTGCTTTTTAACTTAATATGTTGTAACTAATGTTCACAAGCACTTTTCTCCCATGGTATTTATGATCGTTCAACAGAGTTTTTAAATTGGATTGAACGAATTTTAAGAAAATACTGCAAATTTGACTACTTACAGCGCTGCATACACCCAGTGAGATTGGAGGAATCAGTATGACGTAGCTTTTTGTCTGTCCAGGCAATGCCTCTGACGCGAAGGAAGACAGTTGTACAGTAGCAAAATCTCATTAACTTCACAGTCACGTCATAGTCACATACTTCCTAACCAATCAGGGTAATCTGTTTCAAGATAAATTTCTATGAACCTATTTGCTATTTCACAGTGAAGACGCTTATGTGATTTGAGATGAAAGGGAATTCAGCTTTGAAGAATGAAATGAGATAGTTATCCTATATTATTTAGTGTATTAATTTTTAAAGGCATTTTGATTCATAACAGAGCACACTGTGCTTCCATCAGCTCTCTTATCTCTAGATACGAACATGACAACGGCCTTCGAAAATGTTGGGACCGTAACAACGATTCTCTTAAATGAAATAGGCCACGCCGTGGCTCAGTGGTTAGACCACTTGGCTCTCACCAAGGCGGCCCGGGTTTGATCCCAGGCGACCGCAAAGTGAGATTTGTGGTGGACAACACGGCGTTGGGGCGGGTTTTCTCCGGGACCTCCGATTTCCCCCGCCATCTCATTCCACCGGTGCTCCATCTTCATCTCATGTATCATCAGTGTCACCGCCTGCGGTGCCGTATGTAGTAAAAGCGGGCGTTAAACACTACACATTTCATTTACACATTTCTTAAATGAAATAAGTGTGTAACCTTTCCTCTTATGTAGAGTACACGATGCTTTAGATACGATATATTTTAAGCTGCTAAGTGTGAAGAAGCTATGCTTTTCTAAGTACCCACTCGTTCTTATGGGGTACACTTCGAATTTTTTTACGCCACAAAATAACAATGTGGCAGCAGTAAACGAGATGGTAGAATATCATCTAGCACGAGGGTTCAAGAATGCCCAACAGTTCATAAAATGGAGCAATGTATCAGAGGCATTTGGATGATATGAAATTTATATCATCTTTATAATTATAAAGGATAAAACAACTTCAATGATGCTAAAGTATTGATTATTATTGATTTAAAATACTAAAAATACTGTGCATTTGGCAAGTGAGAGCAGAATAGGTATATTTAAATGTAGAATTTGTGGTTATTAGGAATTAGGCAGAATTTTAAAAGGAAATTAGTGTAAGTCAGTGTGGAAAACAGGACTACAATGTTTATATATCGGTTTCCTGTAGTTTATTGCTTTAATTGGCAATTTAATTTAAAATGTTTCAGAAATATTAAAAATAATAGTACATGCACCGTATTAAATAGACGTTCCGATATTCTCTAGAGAAAACAGCCATAAACAGCGCAGAAAATTTTGGGTTGCACTGCTTGCAACATTCATTCAGAAGGGTCCTAATCTATAGACATAGCTTCATACGTTTACAGTTTGGTCCACAATGATCGGAGGAAATGTAATGGGTAGTGTTGCCACAGAATTGGACGAGAAAGACCATTGTAAATATTAGAGGAACTGACTTCCTTACCCCTTCCACGGGCCGAGCCCGCACATTCTGTAGCTTATCGTTATCATTGAAAAATGGTTTTCTGTCAAAGCCAAAGTCTAACTTAAATGCATTGTTCGAAAAGTAGGATATAACTGTACATGGTGGAGGGAGGGGCTCCGGAAAAGTGACAAGGAGCATAAAGTAAACGTTTGTTATTCATAATTTTGAAGGGACAGTATCCTTTTAAGAATACAACTAAAATATCCACGCGTAAATTCGCTATAAAATGTAGCAACTTTTTTTAGCGTGTTGAAACTTTTATTCCTAATTACGGTTTTATGTCCTGATGATTGAAAACTACCTGGCATTAGCTGTCTTAACAGAACAAATAGTTCAACTGTGTACAATTATGTTGACATATATGAGAATTTATATTTTTTGGATGTAAATTATCTTTTAGAAATTGTGAAGTTTATAAAATTGGATTACTCTGCCCAGAAAAGAGCTGTGAACCCTATCTACTAAAATACTAATTGAAAAACAAATGTGACGAGGAGCTTGTGTTCTGAAGAATGTAGGATTACACAGTTAACCAAAGTATTCTAGAAAATGCATTAACATCTTCTGGGATGTCGCTGTTTCAGAATGATGAAAAATCAGGGATCTGAATATCAGAAAAGGAACGAAAACATATGAAAACAATAGGAATAGTGGAACCAGAAAGGAAAGAGTAATAACTGTAGGAGAATCCTATGAGGGAAACTATTTATCTATAACACTTTTCATGAATCTTAATACCACGAGAAAAGCATATTGCATGCAGTTACAATCTAACTGTGCTCAAGAATAACGCGTTTGCTGCTATATACCTCATCAATGAAGTACAACTTATTGCCTGCAGTGCAGAACAAATCATTTATATGCTAGGGCTTTGGAGGTCACAAACATTTTATCATCAACGTTTAGACTGTAATAATTGGTCTTGATTTCTTCATTTTACGTGAAACTGAGATCGAATTTTGTTTCAAATTTTCAACAAACTATTTGAATGGTTTATTGAAAGAAATTAGAATGAATATAATTCAACGCTTTGGATGGTGTATGTTAAGGCACCGTCTTATTTTGTTCCTGATCCTACAGTGACCTTATATTAACCATGCATATACAAATAGATAAACTATCGGTACTGCTAATCAAAATCCTCACCTAATAATTGGAACATATGTATGTTTGCATCTTCATAGTGGAATGGAAGAGCAATGGCTCAAGCTGTTCCCTTTTTGTATAGGGTTGTCTATGCGTGTGTGGGGGCTTTCGGGAATGCTCTAGCTCATACACGGGTAAAAGTACTCCTTACCTACAGCAGCTACTAGCACACACATACACACGCATTAGGTGGAATTGGTATTCCGTTTTGGTCACGAAAGGAAGGGAAATAGAGGAATACCTTGACATCTATTGAGTACTGTTCCCCAGTCCTGCTCTGTTTGGAAACATTAAGGGACTGCTGCTCTGTCGCCATAAGATCTATCCCCCTGTCGTCCTGCCATTTCTCATCCAGAGGTTAAATAAAGACAAGATCTGACCTTGATTGTAGAGCTAAAATCTTCTTCCATTCCTAACTCTAGTCCTTAAGCATTGGCGATTGAAGAATGTTGGTAAAATGGAATATACTTCTAGATGTACCTGTAAGTTATGGATTAGACTTGATCTCTTCACCACTGATAACGAGAATAGTTCTGAAACTAATTTAAATTATACGTCTGTTATTATATATACTTCTTACTTGTTTCAAGTCCTGTATCAATTTATAAGCTGAGACTTTCACGGCCGTAGTCTCGAAGGTAAATGTTATATTCCGGGCTAGAACTTCAGAACATAACATTTATCTTCCCATATCAATTCCCCAAAGATCTTTCAAATTGTTGCCCCCTTTTCAAATTGTGGTAAATTTCGTTAATAATTACTCCAAGGGAAAGTAAATGTTTTTCCCTTCTTCTTTAAATTCCCTAGTTATACCACTATCGTGGTGTTAGGGGATTCTTGGTCCTTACCCTCTTATCGGGCTGAGGTACTCTGGATCAGACAGAGAACTCAGGATGGGTGATGAGCTGGATGCCTGGAATGAGAGTGAGAGAAGTAGATGAACGGAAGGAGGGCGAAGGTGAATGATGGAATGATGGCGGGGAAATCAAAGATATCGGACGAAACCCACCCCGGCGCCGTGTTGTCCACCATAAATCTCACATGCGATCGCCTGGGATCGAAACCAGGTGAGAATCAAGTGGTCTAACTTCTTGGCCACGGCGCGGCCCAAATGCTTTTCTTTTGGTGTGAAATTGGTTATGAAGAATCAATGTGTTGATATAGGTATCTGTGGAAGACAGACTGGAAATTGGTATAACTGCATACTGTGGTATGCTGCAAATTAAGAAGGGACGGAAGCAGTTTAAGTTGGGAAGGAGAATTAATTGCATAGCCCCGAACTGCGAGCAGGAGTGACACCATTCCACTGAGGACGCAACAGGTGAATGGCTAGGCGGTGGTATCACTGGGTTTCAAAAAGAAGAAGGAAAAAAAAAACTCGAGTTTTTTAAACTAATTTATTCCTCCAGAATTTCCAGGTTGTAGCGTTTCTAAACATACGAACAGCGACTTTTAATACCTCTGTGTTTCACTTCATCACACCCACCACGTTAGGGAGCTCGCAACTTTTAAACACATTTCTTATTGCGTCCAGTATTTCAGTCTGTTTGGTTTTCTAAAATAGTTTACTGTAGAAAATTCACTAGAAATTCAACATTTGAAACAACCACATGTTACATGTTTTGTCTACTTAGAGTAAATAGAGGAAGTATTGAATTCCATCCAAAGATTTCTTGGAAATACATTGAGGTGCTTTTAGAAGACCGGTCATGTGGTGTGTGTAATAAAATTACAAGGATTATATTAGGTCGTGATGTATTTGTCATTATGGTTTATTAGCTTTTATCTTTGTGATTCTCTTTCTTTATTAAAATTTATATTTGAAAAATATAACTAAAGAGCAAAATTTCAATAAATGCCCAACTTGTTATTTAATTAGAGTATGCTCCAAAGACACAACACAGTTCCAAGAAAATCCCCCCGTCACAAACTAACTATAAATCGGGTCCAAATGACCTAGCTATCAATGGGTCCTTAAACTCCACACACTCGCTCACTATACATAGGAAGCTTTTGACTTTTTAACAAATAGTCATAATTTACATTAAAATGTGTTTAAAACATACGAATGACACATAAAATATGTAGTGAGGTATTTTTGGGGGAGATAGGAGTCCAAATCATTCGGAAGGAATATTGTCCACTTTAGTCACTGGATAACTCATAATAAATAAAAACGTTCATACCTAAAACTACTGCTTTCTAAAACACGAATATTATTTTAAGAGCTTTTGTGACGACAGTTAAGTCTGGGGATATATTACTCTTTAGAGTCTGGAATTATGAATGAGAAGCAAGTGTATGTGCATATGCGACTTCTTTTATAATCTACGTCCTTTAATGGGTGAAATAATGGAGTGAAATGATGCTCAAACGGACACAGGGTCCCTGGAGCTTAGAGTTACCCGACATTCGTCTTTTAGGATAAGGGACAGCTCCGGAAAAAACCTTATCCAGGTAACTTACCCTGACCGAGATTCGAACTCGGGACCTCTTGAACGTGAGCAGACATGCTACCATCTACGATACCGAGGTTGGCTAATGTTAATTTTATTTTTATAAATAAAATCTAACGTAAACAAAACCAGTGAAACACTATAGTATGCAAATGAACATCATAGCCTATTAGCAACTGTTCCGAACGCAAAGCTACTGAAGTGACCTTGGATATTAAAGGTGGCATATAAATGGTACATAAAATATAAATCTTTTTTATAGTTACTGTCGCTATTTATTTCTTCTCTGTGATATGAAAGAGGATCCAATTTCAAGGTCAATATGGCACAATTGTTTTCTTTATTCATCTTGTACCAACAACAATATCTACATATAACGAAAGTATTACTACCAAGGTTTATCTCGAATAAGATTCAGTGAATATAAAAGTTCTTTTGTAGCAATAGTTTTTAGAAGCTATTTAAATACAAACTATGGTGAAAGAGAAAATCAAGTAACACATCTGATTCATTGAAAAACTAATCTGTGTACCTAGTTCGGGCGTTGAGGAGAATGTTGTTTATGTAACATGTAGTTAATTAAGCCAGTCTTATTTTTGAAATGCCAGTTGAAGCTTTGTACCACCTGTAAACATCATAGAAATATATACTAAATATTTCGGTTTGGAATCGTCGGTCCTGAGTATCTCAGTTAGTCTACTGATCCCAGCCTCACGGATTGGAACCTGGCCTGCTTTAAAGTGTCTTTAAAAGCAACAACCTCTTATCAACAAATTTACCGGCACATAAAAAACTACTGCGAAATTTTGATATGCCATCCACACATATAATCCTACTCATCGACACAACATATATTGTTCTGTTTAGGTTCAGTATTTTCCAAGGATGCGTCACGGAGATTTTCAAGTTAATCCGCATCCCACACTAGACTTTTATGAAATATATTTTGAAAATCTTTATTTAGTCACAAACATTTTAATTAATTTATATATATACAATTTAAGTTATATGGTTAAGGTAATTTATGACAAATGAAATACATATCCGGAATTTTCTATGAATTTCTTCGTAAGAATGTTACATAATAGGCAAATCGTAAAAATATCTTAGTACACAAAAAGTGTAAATCTGGTTAAAACATATTTTATAAAATAAGATTTGAAGCTTTCTTGGCGACGAATATGTTCAATATCTTCTCGGAAAACAAACCAGGGGAAAAGACGATTTGAAATCGACGTTTCGCATCGTTCCAATCATCAGGCTATTTTAAGAAATGTTGCAACCAATATAAGATTTCTTAAAATATCCTTATGATGGGAGCAATGCACATTCCCGAAATATCGATTTCTAATCGTCTTTACACCTGGCTTGTTTCCCGAGTAGATCTTGAACTTATATTTTCTGTTAAACACAAATTTTTGATAAGTGGAGCATTTCCAGTATAATGTTTGTTATTTGTTCAAATTTTCCAATAGTTAAACTTTTTTAAGCGGGAATCATTCGTTTTTGTTTAACTTTTCTTTTACAGAGAATAAGTAGGGTCCTGCGTAGAGTAAGCAGAGGTAATTGAACTCATTGAATTTCACCCAAAATACGATACCTAGATTTTACCGTAAATAGAGTTTTCAGACTCCCCTAATAAAAAGTATTTTTAGAAAAAGGCTGCGCATGTCTTTAAATAACATAACTGAAAAACCAACAGTAGGCTAAATAAATACCTACTTGGTATTTAAGCTCAGGATCTTCAAAAGATGCGACACTAAGATTAAAATATCCTGATGACGTTCCAGGAGCGTACATCGCTCACATCAAACGTCATTCAAATGTGTTGATTTTTTCAAAATTTCTCTAGCATATACGTTAAAAATACCATTAAGTTTAAGAACTTTCTGAGACACGGAAGTGTATCTTAAGTATTCTATTAATTTTCTCAGGAGTTATCTTCATTCCTGAAGACTTTTGCTTAACCGGTAAACCATAAAATATAGACAAAATGTCACTACATAAAAAAGTTACTCTCGTTAAAATTATATAAAATAGACATTTTTGTAACGATAGATCTTAGAACGACGCTATATTTTGCAAGACTTTTCCTTCACCATGGTGATTACATATTACCTTATTACTACGTCACACATAGCAATCAACACAATCGCTTTAATTATTTAATTAATTACGTAATTTCATTTTTAAAGTTAATTTAAACAATTTAACACTTAAACATTATTCAAAATATATTTTTTAATTTATTGAAAACTTTCCATACCTATGCAAAGTATTTTTAGTGTAAATAACAAAGATAAAATTATTCAAATGAAAAGTAAACGTGTATTGAGGTTGCAGTCCACTGACTGTTCTCATTTAAACTGTTTTGAGATCAATTCAAATTAGTAGATCTGTGTGTCGTTTTAGCTTCAATCTTCTCGGTGCTCGTTCTTGTGGTATATACTGAGAAATCCGTCTCAGAATTGCATTTTCATGTTGACCAAAGGAAGTGAAGAGGCGTGTGTAGCAGCACTGAAGAGTATATTCTATTGTTGTAGTAAGCAGATCTTTGTGTAATGTTTAATTGCGAATGTACCAAGCTGCATTCGCTATTAGGAGCAAAACCCGATTTTGTAAGCTCTGTATTCTTTTTTGGATGTATTGCGTTTTGGATGCTCAATCCCAAATTGAACAACCATATACCCAAATAGATCTGACTAGCAAAAAGTGTGAATGAGTGTGTGGTGTTTTAGGGCCCCGCGACAGCGGGGCAAGAAGTAGATAAGTCTTTTTGAAGATAAGGGCAAAGGAAGTGTATCTGATATTAGAAATTTCAGTTGAATTTTGTAAGTTTCTTGATAAGATCAGTGATGTGTGCGGTCCAGATTAATTTTGACTCGAGTTTTAAACCAACTGTATCACACTGTGGCACTATCTTGTTCGCAAAGCTTATTTCGGTATTTGCAGTATTTCTTTTATAGGGGAATTTCACTAATTTGGATTTCTTTGGATTCATCTTTACGTTTGCTATTCCTTGTGCAGATTTTGTATAGAATTATGCAGACTAATTTTGTTGTTAGCAACATAGGTAACATTTGCTGTAATGTGTTGATAGCGGAACTATGATAGAAATTAGTGGATCAATTTTGTCCAGAATTGTGTTAAGGTCATTGCTGACTGACACATGGCTTTGCTTAAAGCGTTTGCATAGTTCAGTTGTATGTTTTACTGTTGCTGGGTTAGAGGGGGAAATTCGTTTTCGACCTATCTGAATGTTGGCGTACTGTGTTGTTGGATTATTTTCTGAGGATCCTGATAGGGCTTGTTGCTAGAACTAGCTGATTTTACATTAATTACATAAGGTGTACGTTTCCAGTTTTGAAGTTCGGTGTGTTTAGGGCAACCTCTGTAGTTTCTGTGTGATTTCCTCTGCAGTTCACACAACAGGAGCAGCATTGGGGCTTTTAGTGCATTTTGCTGTGGAATGCGTTCTATCGCATTTCACACAGCGTGTAGATCTATGACAATTTTTGCTATGGCCATAGGATTGACAGTTAGTGCATTGAATTATGTAGCGTTTAGGTTTGGGTGGTTCTATTTTTACCACAGCATTGTATAGACGGGTTAGGTCGTATAGTTTTTCATTGACAGCATTGGGTTTCATATCTGCAAAGAACAATGGCAGAAGCACTTTCCTAAGTGGGTGGTGAACTGGAATTATTTGAGCTGGATTAAAGCGTGCCTCTCGCAGTTCCTCCATTATCATGGTCGTGTCACATGAAGGATGCAGCCCTCTGATTACAACCCGGAAGTTTCTTTCATTTCTCATCTGGAATGTATAATATTCAGCTTTATTGCTTGCTAGATAGCTGATTGCGGATCTGTAACTTTCTACTGTCTCATACATTAGTTTGACTTTATAATCATATGTTTGACAGGGCCAATTTTTAGGTTATTCAATGCAGAAATGGGGTTGTTGATGTTAAACAAATGGGTTATATAAATAGGCGGAGGTTTTCTTTTCTTGTCAGAATTGTGATTTGAAACTGTACTCACATTTTCATCTGAATGTTCAATTTCTTGTAACGGAGAATACCCGTTTTCCATAGCAAATTGTGACTCATATTCAATCTTTTGCTTCTTAGCATTGGTCGACTGTTCTGATGAACTCATATTTGATACTCCAGTGAACTTAGTATCAAGTTATAATAACATAAACAAATCACATAATACAAACAAAACTGAAATATAACAAGAACAACGAAATTTACACTAAACTTAGTTAATATTCAGTTTAAACGAGGAGCAATATTGGCTCAGTATTAATACTTAGCCAGACCTCCTAGATTCCAAAATAATTTTAAATTCGTAAAACCTTCCTAAAGAAATTAACAGCACTAATTATTTTCCCGTCAGAAGCCGGATTAAAATATCTGTTACAAAATATAGTCCTATAGTACGGTCGCACAATAAACAAAAACCTAAATGTATTGCCTATTTTAATGCTTTTTGAAAATATCAAACAAAAAATGTTCTTAAGGTGAATATTTAAGAAGTTTTATGACTTTTTTACTATCCCTTGTGTAAATAATTCCTTTAGTACGAGAAACAGTAAGTGACCGTAGCATTGCAGCAGATAGAAGAAGCACATATTTGTGTACCGTTATATACGTTATTTCTAGTGTAATTCAACTGTTATTAAACCCCTGAAAAGGTAATTTTATTATGGCTTACTGAACAAAATGTATGATACACAGGTTGCTTGAAGGGAATGAGGCTGATGGAGAAGACAATGATAAGGAGTAGAGAAAAAGAGGAGAAAGAGGGAGACAGAAAAATAGGAGAAAGGCAAAGATGAATCTTCATATTAAAAGCAAAAGTACGATCACAGATCTGCCGTTTGGATCACAGAGATCCAAAACCACCCGAACCGGCTGCGCGATGTTTTGCCTATCAGCTCTTTCGGCGCTCGCTGCTATCTGCCGCTATTATGGAAAGCTGCGGATGAAACCATGCAACACTTTGAAATTACTTTTAAAGGCCTTATTTACCCGTGTTATTAAACGAGATGTTAAAAGTGACCACCGCCGTTGTCTTTACATGTTTAATAACTCTTTAGGTAACTCTTCGTCACTCGCCATTCCCCAGGGGCCTACTGCGGTAGGTACGGAAATTGGCGATCTCGGGGTTCCGAGCCACCCTGACACCCTCGATGTTGGTTCCTCTTAGTAGAGACGGGTCAGACAAAACACCCACCCACGTGTAGACTGTGCGTGGAGACCCGTGTCGGTGGAAAGGTTTGTTCTGGTGGTTGAGGGATGCGCATCTGAGCTCGTTCCAGTGTTCTTCTGGATTCAGGGAGGGTGCGCACTTCCAATACACTACTTTGGTTTCTGCTTCGCCTAAACGGGAGGTTAGGGACTAACCCGCCCCTAATCAATCGGCCAGGACTAGGTACTGTACCGAACTCCAGGGTGAGTGGGACGACGAGCCCACTATATCCCCTGTGTAGCCCTGTCATCTGACATGACACCTTGCTGGACTCCGTGGTAAGGGGGGAGCACTGGAGGATGAAAAACATTCAATTTTTTATGGCAAACCCTAAAATTAAACGTGGAAAAGAAGTAGCTGAGTCTTGTGGTCCTCGCTATTTAGTTATCTGTAGAACTGAGGAAGGTGGAAAGTTTACTACCGTGAACCCATTCATTATTCAGAAGGGTTTAGATAATATTACCGGTCCTGTAAAGTCATGTACTCGATCTCGCAATGGCACGCTTCTGGTACAAGCAGTTTCTCCGACGCTGGTTGCAAAAATCTTGAAAGCCAATATGCTTGCGTGCTATCCAGTGCGCGTTGAATTGCAGAGGAGCCTGAACTCCTCGCGTGGTGTTGCAAAAACCAGCGCATTGGACGGTATGTCCAATGAGGAGATTCAAGAAAACTTGGTGAAAAAAGATGTTACAGGTGTATATCCAGTTCACCGCAAAGAACGAGGTAAACTAGTACCCACTCGTACCCTGTTTCTTACCTTTGGTCGGGTAGATCTCCCGAAAAGAATTAAGGCAGGGTATGAAGCTATGGAAGTAAGGCAGTGTATATCCAGTCGATTGAGGTGTTATAAATGCCAGCGCTTTGGCCACACGAGTGATTCATGTAATGGAGTTGCCACTTGCGTTGCCTGCTTGGAAGCCAAGCATGGCAACGCATGCACTTCATCCGCAACGTGTGTTTAACTGCAGTGGTAATCATTCATCAAACTCCAGAGAATGTCCCCGTTTTATGGAGGAGAAGGCGATCCAAGAGATCCGGGTAAGATCCAAGAGATCGTGAAGCCCGGAAACTCTTGTGTATTCGCCAGCCTTCTGTACCTAGGACCGTTACTTATAGTGCAGTTGCAGCTAAGCCGGTACCTAGACGTGAAATCGCAACACAAACCAGCGAAATAAACGGGGAAGTAATATCCGATTACACCAAGATCACAGCCAAAGCAACAAACACCAGCACTAACAACAGTGAGCGCGCCGACCAAATCCAGTCCTAAGAAGAAGGATTCAGCCAAGCCACCGCCGAAAGCATCTACTTCAAGAACATGTGAACCGGTAATATATAATGTATCGGCAAGGAAATTTAAGACTTCTTATGACAGAACGGACTTCCTTAAGGACAATAGTATGACCAGTGAAGGGAAAGCTAGCCAGCACAAAAATCCGCGAATATCTCCTCCGGCAACAACATCTGAGTAATCATCTGGACAAGATGGCGATCGGCGACTTTCATCTTTGCTTGTCGCAGTTTCCGATCGTTTCGAGAGACTCGATTCGAAGTTACCAGTACGGAAGCCGTCCTCCTCCGCTGAGATTGTGGAACGGGTAGACCCTGTCCTCACTGCCCATACGACAGTAAGGAAAAGGCAGGAAATACCTGCTGAAAGTGCTAGCCCAGCCCCAAAGAAATGAAACAAATTGGTTCGACCACCACTGGGCAGGTATCTTTTGTCATGGCAAGTTGATATTGAAAGTAGTAATTTTTATACCTTTTGGCATTTTACTGGTACTTCTAGTTTTTTAATTGTTTTTACCCATTTGTGCTTATTTATTTTATTTTCATTTTGTTTTTATCTGTTTTTTTTTTAAATTTTGAATAATTTATATCTGGATATTGCCATTGAGAAATGCTGGCAATTTCTTGGCGGGTATTTTGTTTTAATTCTTCCAGGATGTGTGTGTTTGTCATGTAAACTTTATGATTTAAGTTACCCCAGAGACAGAAATTACAGGTGGTTAATTCGAGGGACTGAGAGGGCCACAACTCTCTACTATTAATTCTGTTCTGAAACACTTGTTCAAATGTTGTTATCGAAGAGTGTATGAGCTGTTGTAGGATCTTGTTGATAAAAGGCAAAATCATGCTCCATGTCTGTTAGTTCTCTACACAAGGGGAGAGGGAAATTTATTCTCGTATGTACTGGCTTCAACTGTTTATTCGAAAAAAATTGATCCACAACTCTTTTTGTCAGCATTTCTCAACGTGAACTACGCTAGTGACAGAGGTGCCAAACAACGGTAGCGGCCAATTTCAGCATCTCCTTTGATACATGAATGAGTGAAGCATTTAAAAGTAGTTTTAAAAATGTTGCATGGTTTCATCCGCGCCTTCCTAAAATAGCGGCAGACGGCAACGAGCGCCGAGGTCCCGGTCAGGCAAAAACCGCGCAGCCAGTTAGGATGCTTTTGGGTCTCTCGGTGCTAATAGTTTGTGTTAATTTGATCGTGATTAACTAAGGTGGATACAGTATATTCTTTTTATTTGAGCATTATAACCTATATGCAGACTGTTATGGATGTAACTACATATATTTTATTGGTAATTTAGGACAATGTAATGAGCAATATTACATAATTATTTGATTAATTTCCGCCTTTATAATTTTACTTATTAGGAGTACCTTGTAAGTTTTCAGCTGCTTAATACCTCCAAGCAGGCTTAGCACTGTCAAGCCATTCTTGTTTATTTTGCCCGAGAGTAGGATAGAAGTCTCGGTACGCCTCGTGGTATAGAATATTGCATCGGAACTAAGCTGGAATGCATTCAGGAAGTTCAATGTCCGCATACTTTCTCGACCAGTAGATCGCGGTGTAAACATGTCGAAGCAAAATGGATAGTCTATACTGTCAAGCGTTGTTCACTTTGTCGCACAGTAATGACCACACAAAGAATAAGTAGTAAGCTGTGTATTTGGTTGATAGGTAAAATGTTAGGCGGTGATAAAAACGAGGCACATACTAAAGTACGGTTTATCAATATACATGTACATTTATGTGAGCGCGCGCATGAAATCAGGGCTAATTTGAAAAGAAATAAATTCATACCATGTTAGCTGGCAGATGTAAATATCAATTATACCCTTTAAAGTGAAGTTAGCTCTCGGCGGTAAAGGATTTGAAGTGAAGAAATGATTGGCAACAACCTGTGTTCCCTTGCAGACTACTGTTTAAGGGTAACACCAGAAGTGCCATAGAGTAGAATGGGCATTCTTCTTCCAATGTCGCAGCGAAGTTTTTAGATGGACGATAATTAATATGGAAAGCAGTGTCCTCTTTCATTTTTAGCGAAATGCTTAATGTTTAATAAAATCGACCTTGCCAGGTTTGTATGAAATTATAAAATAATTTACCTTTCACAAATGTCGTTATTATGTACATGATGTTACCACGTGTGCGCCGGGATGTGAGCACACCCCGTCAACAGTAGGCTCATTTGAGTACCATTTCACACGTTCATTCATTGTTCGACATGATTTACATTGAATGACGTTAATTTAAAAAAAAATGAGTACAGCAATGCTCGGTGAAACTTGTGTTAGAAAACCTTGCTTAGTCTAAACAATCTCTTTAGTCTAGTTCTTGTGAATCTAATTTTCACCAAATGAAAGTTAGACTTTAAAATGATTAATTAATGTGTAATTAAACCAATATTTTCTACATTAACATAGATACCAGTTTAAATTTGAATTACAGCAATATAATTTACACTACAACAGCACAGTTTGTGAGAAATTGCCAATTCTTTACATATTCAAAATTCTGATCTCACTTTCATCTTACTCATAGGAAATAAATGACTTTATTAATCTAAACTATTAAAAGCTAAGTAAATAATGATTAATTAATGTGCCCTAGTATTATCGTTAATGGATTAATTATTTTAATACTTAATAATCTTAGATGTCTTGGACATCAATGGATTGTGTAATTAGAAAAATATAATCATATCACTTTAATGCAACTCTAAAAGTATCGTTTGTAGATGCATTTATATTCGCTCCTTTTTATCCTATAAGATTGTAAATTATCTTGTAACTCTGCTTTTTTCTTTATTTCTTATTCACTATGGTAATGTAATTGCCCTAATCCCATATCCATAGAGCCCATATCATTTATTTTCCAGGTAATCAGATTTTGTGCGTAATATGGAAGGAAATTTTTCTCTAACCAAGATTATTTACTATTCTACTCCAAGCTCGGTAATATGAATGAAATTGTGATATAATGATAAAGAAATCCAGTGACACCTAATTAGTACCAAAATGTCAAAAAGGCCATCATCCACAAGAAAAGAGTAATCATAAGCATGGCAGAAGATGTGTTACAAGAACAGAGTTTTAAAACGATTAAATAGGCACTAGTACATAATGTTTCCGAACATAATGATTCGTACTGTGTGCGTTATACGACTGCATTATGATCATTATGCTTCAGAAGTTCAATAAGACAATGTCATTTCAATATCACAAGTTCCTCTATTATTTCTCCTCTATTTCCCTCTTCGTTTCCACATAGGTACCACGTGGTACCCTTTTCTTCTTCCGGGGCACAAATTAACCATTTTTTGTTCATTTAAATCTTTAGTTAATTAGTTTTATGAAAGGAAAGTAAATGTATTCCTTGTTTTGTATGCCCATGTTCTATTATTTCTCATATTCCTATTCAAATATTGCCAAACATTTCCCCTAATTCATGAGTATGTTCAGTGTCACTCCTAAGGTATCTTTTCCTTTCCTTTCTTAAACGTAATTGTAATTGTAATTTATTTCTCAACTTTCCTTTTTACATCATCAAATGGAAATACAAAATAAAGACTACAATTATAAACTCCATACTGGAAAATGCCATATATTCTTAAAACCTAAAAACCCTACCATGTTGCTTGCCATTGAATAATAATCCGGTCCCCATACACCTAACCCCAGGTTTTTGTGTATTGGATGTCATCTACTCCTTTTTACAAATTTTGCCATTTCACCTATCCTAATCTACATTTTTTATCTTAATTGTTCTTAGCCATCTCCCTTTAACTTCCCCTAAATAATTCCCTATGTTCCTCCTATTCTTTTCCCCTTTTACTTACAACATTTTTATAATTACTACTTCGCCCCCAAATTGTTCCATTTACGTAGCCAGGCCTGCGCTCTCCATATCTTTGTTTGTCTACAATATAATATACAATGGAAATCTGTAGTCTCTTCTCCACACAATGGATAGTTATCTGGCTCCCTATCTTGACCTATACCTTTTCTGTTTCTCACTCCTGTTCTCGCCCTAACTTATTAGTTACACATGTCTATATATCCTTCCTTTTCCCATTGTTTTATTTCTCTATATAACCTCAGTGAGCTTTTGTCACTTGTACTGGCAAAAATGTCTTGTCTGTCAATATATTGTAATCTTAACTTAACTTCTTTCTAGAAGCCTCTATACCGATACCCTGCATTTATCCAAGAGTGACCCATACTTATCTGCTTCAACACGTCATTCATTTTATGTGCCCAAGACCCTCCCCAGTTACTTCTCCTTTGAATATGAAAACATTCTTCAATTATACTGCTATCTTCCAAGTTAGCGATTCTGTTTAATATTTCATTGCCCTTGAGAAGATTTTAATTTTAGTAGAATGCCTACACAGTTCCAATTGTGCTGCCCCATTAGGTGATGCTATCGGTAATCCCAATATATACGCCAGTCTCTCTCCAAGCCTCATCTACTCCCCATACCTCTGATCCATGTAACATTATATTTTCTGCTACTGCCGTATAAATCCTCTCCAACCATTTGACACTTATATCTGATAGTTTCCTTTCTTGAAAGGCATGAAGGTGTTCCCTTTTCTGTTAAAAGCTTTCTTTATTATTACCATCCTCTGTTTCACTTCTTGACTACAGTTAATTCTCTTATTTATGGTCCAAGGAAAGTATTTGAAGCGTTCCACTTTCTCAATTATACCAATAGCCAGGGTCTGGTTTGCTCTTATTCCATTAAATATAGTTTTTATCATTTTATCTATATCTTCATCTCGTGCTGTACATTTTTGTTACGTTATGCTCATCAGCAGGCTCTTTAAGATAATTTTCTCTTCTGCTTTCATTATTACTTTATTCTTGTCCCTTCTGTTATTCCACTCTTGTTTCAGATATAATCGTTCAGGAATTCCCAAAGTAGATGCTGAACAATTTATATGCTTGGCTGCATCAGTATTATAACATTACCTTCAAATGAATGTCCCAGTCTTCAAAATTATCAGACCAGAGTACTATAATCTACTGTAAAAATAAAGTAAATGCCAAAGAAGCACGTGTCAGAAGTTAACCTCATAGACTGGCTATTTTGATAGGCCCGTAAATTGTGAAAGAACAATTAATTTCTATCAATTGACCTAATAGTGGTTAACTATAAAGCCCAGGTCTTAAAGTACTTACATGTAGTAAGTCGCCATTAAGGTAGTTGTCTCATGTGTTTATAAGAACTCCTAAGTTATTTACCGGGAAAAACACGAGTCAGTTGGAGAATTTAATGTCATATCGGTACGTTGGCCATAGTAGCTCAATGGTAGAGTGGCTGGACGGAAACCAGAAGATCCGTGGTTCAAATCCCGGCTATGGCATTGAATTCTTCAGTCTGACTCTACGTTTCCACAAGTGGTTTTGTTAAATATTTGCGAGGATAGTCTTTAAGGGCCGATGAAAATATTATTGTACTGAGTGTGTTCAATAAGCTTTCGGAGAAATGTCCTATCATGGTTATAAATGATGTGATAAAGGTAACATCAGAGTTTACTGGAGTGTACATGTCAGCAGTTTATGGCGGGCGAAAAGAGAAAACTTCAGAGACAGCAACAACGGAGCGCAGCTGTGTGGCGTAAAGAGCATGATTTTATTTTCAAAAAGGAAACCCCAACCGTAAATATAATGTTGTATGCAGTGAGTAGTGGTAGTGATTTTCTTAACTTTAAGAGCACTAACTTGTACTCTGTTCTTATGAAGATAGGCTTTGAATTCATTAGCCGCAATAAATGAAGTGTATAGTTGGTAGGGAGGATGTAGCAGAGCGGAGTAGGCGGTATTTGCGGGACATAGACAATTCTGAAAGGAGGGGCATCATCTGAAACTTAGATGACACGTGGGTTAATAAGGGCCATATGCATTCCAAGGTATGAAGTGACAGAACTAATAAAAAAAGCATACATTTTTGTGCGGGTTTAGTACGGGATTAAAAATCCGAGTGGTAAAAATCAGCGCTTAATTATCTTGCATAACAGTAGTGAGAATGGCTTTGTTGTCGATGGTGAACTTGCATTCGAGTCTAAATAGGCAGATGATTATCATGACAAAATGAACGATGATGGGTTAGTAAATGTGGTTCCCAAAGTCAGGCCTGATCATAGGGACAATGGGTCTTACCATCCAGTAACAGTTGAGCGCATTTCAAACAGTACATGGAAGAAAGCTGAAGGTTTATCTTGGTTCAGGTCTAAGAACATTGCCTATGATGAATGAATGAATGCCAAAAAAAATCATCTGCTAGGATTTATTAAAATGCAGAAATGTGTATGTAAAATATATAATTGATACACTTGCCGAAAAGTCTGGATTAAAAATACTCAGCCTCACTATCACTGTAAGCTAAACCCAGTATAACTAATTTGGAATCAAGTTAAGGATTACGTAGCGGGAAACAACATGACGTTCAAGCTACCTGGGAAGCCAGATTTAGTGCATTCAGCGTTTAAAAAAATTACTGAAGAAAGGTGACGGTATGTGATCACCATGTAACTAATGAAGAACAGCTTAGGTGGTATCGTAAAGTGACAACCACTGAGGCAGTGAATCGGAGATTTCTGATTGGAATTAATTGAGATACTTTTGGATTCCAATTAGTATCTACAACTTACAAGTAACTCTGTTTCTTTGTGCACATAGCTGATGTATGGCTTTATATTCTATGCTTTTCGTAATTTTGGTCACCTAATCATAGAAATACCTTTGCTGCTAATTAGTACAAGAATAATGGCTTTCAGATGTTCAACAATGCTATGGCTTATGTAACAACAAAAATAGCAGTTAAACTCAGGTGACGGCATTGCTGTTTACGTGCACGCGTGCACATGTTATGTTAACCAATGGTGTTCTAGAGACGGAACTCAGTGCGAAATGCGAAGGAATGTCTTACTTTATTCTAAGATCAAATGGATAAGAATAGAAAATAAACTGTAATAACCAGACAGCGGAACTTGAATACCGATGCTGGGATAGAGACATGTTCTAGAATATTTGTAGTGTGTACTGTTTACAAAACCAGTATAGGTCCTACCCCGTTGCAGTTCTACATAAAATGTGTGCCAATTGTATGCAATCAAGGATATGCTGAAGTGAAAGAGTCCGCTTGAGAATAACAACGTATATGAATTGCACATCAAGCATTTAGGCTTTGTGTCCATCAATATAGAGTGCACCTTTTTCAATGCGGATAACATTTCATTGAAAACCACAGGATATACTTTTGAGACTATTGCATTTTACTGCTAATCACCCACCAGGGTGCAACAGGTTTTGGGTCCTGTCATCCTCGCGGAGCAGTGAAATAGCTACCTCATAAACCTCAAACTGTACAGTACATATAACCCATGGTATAGAACCCTGATGAAAGAAATGCTTTCTGCGGTTAAATCCATTTTTGGGTAGACACGTAGCGAAAACCTTCGGGCTGTGTACAGTCTCTATCTCTGACGGGCGGACTGCTTATTCTGCAACCTTAAAAGCATATCATAAAGTAGAAGTAGATCGATAAAGAAACTAATGAATTCGCATTTCTCAATGAGCATTCGATACATCTATTACAAATATTATAGATATATTTATAATGTTTTAAATATCACATAAAATGTCAGAACTTTGATTTAAAAACATACAGAATGTCCCAAATTACCTATAGATAGACAAACATTAGGAGCTGATAGAAAACATTATTTTAAATACTTTTTCTTAAGGGAACTTTTTTGCTACGGTGCTTCGTTTAAGCGTTAGACGAGTTAACTTCAAAGCAAAATGTTGGAGCGCACGCCAACAGAGAGTGCATTCTGCCGTACTCTCCCAAAGACACAAGCCATTTCTCCTTGGATAGACGAGCAGAACTTCAAAGGCGGTGACGTTCTATACGGACTCCTTAGAACGAGGAAGATGTGTTGAGGTGCATTGAGAACAACCCTGCAGCTAGTACGAGGGGGGGGGGGGGGGAGTCGTAAAGTTTTAATTATCAACCGGTAGTTATTAGTTAGATTGATGAAAATTTTTCAGTGTCATCATTGATCCCTCGGAACATAGTGTTGTTAGTTTCAGTGATTTAAGTCCTTTTGTTCTTTTACAGTGAGTGCCAGAAGTGACTGAGGTGTAAGATGGAGAAAATTGAGGTTCGTAGTGTGATCAAGTTCCTGCATTTGAAGGGCAAAACTTCCCGAGAAATCCATGATGAGATGGCGGCTATTTATGAAAATGATTTCGCATCGTATGACACTATTGTGAGGTGGAAAAAGAATTTTCAAACTGATCATATGTCCCTGACAGATGAGCCAAGAGCTGGTCGACCGTCAATGACAGACGATGCTGTCAATGAAGAAAGTGGAGTGTTTAGTACTGAAAGACAGAAGAGAAACCATCTAACTGATCGTAAATGAGTCACATCTTAGTAATGGTAGTGTGTGGAAATTTATTCATGACGCACTGCACATGTATAAGTTGTCTGCACCTTATGTTCCGCGTTTGCTAACCCCTTTCCAAAAGCAAACACGGCGTGACCTTTGAAGACAGATGCTGATGCTGTTGGAACAAAATAAAGATGATTTTTTTGATTGTTAACCATGGATGAATCCTGGATCCATCAGTAGATCCAGAGACAAAACCCAAGAGCATGCCGATTCCCCTTCCCAAAAAGGCAAATATACAAAAGTCAGCTGGGAAGGTCATGCTTTCAGTTTTCTGGGACTGTCGTGGAGTCATCCTTACAGATTATCTTACCAAGGGTCAAACCATCACTGACAGATACAACTGCAATCTTCTGGACAAGCTACGAGCAGCTCTGATTAAGAAACGATGTGGTATGCTCTCCAAAGTTGTTCTTCTGGCTGACAGTGCACCAGCTCATCCATCTCAAGTTGCAGTTGACAAAACAAGGGAATAGTGCACCAGCTCATTTATCTCAAGTTGCAGTTGACAAAACAAGGGAATGCAGCTTTGAGGCCTTACAGTATCCGCCTCATTCGCCCGATCTCACATAAAGTGACTTTTTCTTGTTCCCGGAAATGAAGAAACCGTTGCGTGGTTGCCGATTTGACAACACAAATGACGTCATTAATGAAGTGGAAGAGTGTTTTAAAGCGAATTCTGCAGACTTCTACAATCAAGGTACTCGGAAGGTCAAGAAACGCTGGGAAAAATGTGTAAATCTGGATGGTGACGCAGAGAAGAACTAACAAACGTATAACAACACAAACTCTCTATCACATTTTTAAAGGGTGGTAATTAAAACTTTACGACACCCCCTCGTACGTACTCGTGCTATCATTCGAGAATTTCACCTGAATCCTAGCACTGTGTAAAGAATTCTGCAGGAAATGTTGTTGCACCCTTTTCATCTGGAAAAAGTACACGCAATGAGGCCTAAAGTCTATCCTCTGCGATAGCAATTTTGTCAGTGGTATCTGGAAAAAATTTAAAACGATGTACTGTTTGCATCCCATGTCATGTAAACAGATTAAGCAAATTTCACAAGTGAGCAGTTAATTTACCTGTCCGAACTCACGTGTTTTGGCCTTCGAAAATCTCCATGCTACATTTCATTACACATCAATTGAGATTTGGTGTTAATGTATGGGGTGGTTCTGTGAATCATTTCTTATATATATTGCCAACCCAACCCAATTCTTAAAATTACTGATTATTTTTGCAACAAGTTTTGCCTGATCTAATGGAAACAGTTCCCCTTCTTATCAGACAGCTTTCAACATAATGTCACCAGCTCACTTTGGTGCTGAAGTACTTCGTCATCTTACGCCAACGTATGGCGATCATTGGATAGGCAGAGGTGGACCCATTTTCTGGCCAGCACGCTCCCCTGACCTTACTCCACTTGACTTATATTTGTCGGTGCACAAGAAGACGGTAGTTTATGAAATACCCATTGAATCTGAAGAGGACTTTGTGGCACGAATAATCTGCGCAGCTAGCGAAATCAGAGAAATGGCTGGTGTCTTTGTGAGAGTATGGCAGAATATTGCATGTGAATGCACTCTTTGTGTTAATCACGTACGTTGTAACATTTGCTTTGATATTAACTCCTCTAGCGCGTAAACGAAGCACCACAGCACAAAAAGTCGATAACAAAAAGTGTTTAAAATGTTATCTACCAGTTCCCAACTTCGTTGGTCTAATTTTAGGACGACCTATATATATAATTTAAGCGTAAAGGTTCAACTATCATTCATAAATTAACAAAGCATATAATTTATTTTTCTGGATAAGCAAAATATCCAACCAGGATATATGCGCATAGTAAATTATCGTTCACCCGCTTCCCCCTTAAATTTTCGAAGCGTATCAAAGAAATTTGTGTGTTATTATAGCTGCGCTCGTATCGGTTTGATTTGCCACTTCCTTTCCTTTAATGACCATGACAACTCAAGCGCAGTAAACAAATCCGTACCCGTAATATAATTACACCTAACCTGTTTCATCGTGTTCAAATTTTGGCATCTACTAATAACTCATACATATATGAACTAGTTAAGAACACTAACTTGTGTGATACACTGCTTCCATTTAAGGAATGCTAGTGAACACGCAATGTGCCGATAAAAGCTGTTAAGGGAGTCTTTTGTTTACCGTAGTAACGAAGGAAATGAACATCGACTATCAGCGTTATGAAGTAACGAATTAGCACTTGTATCTCCCGACTCCTCTACTCGTCCGTCTTCCCATATCGTAATATACAAGCTATATACACATATTGGTTACTTTAAAAAGTATTGTATCCTTTTCTCCTTCCCTTTGTCCCTTTTCTTATATATGATGATTTCAGCAGAGATGCAATTTTTGACGCCCGCTAAACTAAAGAAAATATATTAATCAGGAATGTTGGTGTTCAAATTAAAATTGATATTTGACTTTATTTTAATCAAGATATATGAAGGGTGCACGTAAAGAACGTACACATATTTTTAAAGTATTTAATAAACACCAATTTTAAGTTTGGAACATTCCATTACTTAAATGAATGTTACAATATTTGTTTCAATGTGAAAAGTAACACTTAATATTTGCAATATGATGTGATCCAATAGTGTTTACTATACTAGCAAATAGTAACACTTTTAACAAGAGGCAGGTCTTCCTACAAGTTTTTCTAACGATATAACAAATCCAGCATAACACATTAAGATTTGCAGCACAATAAATTAATGATTAACGTTATATTTTCTGCTTACTTTTTACAACAGTATTTTCAATTCATCATCCTCACCACGACCACGACCACGACCACGACCACGACCAAGGCCACGAACACGGCCACGGCCACGACCAAGACCAAGACCACGACCACGACGAGGACCACGACCAGGACAACAACCACGGCCACGACCACGACCACGGCCACGACCACGGCCACGGCCACGACCACGGCCACGACCACGGCCACGGCCACGGCCACGACCACGACCACGACCACAACCACGGCCAGGACCACGACCACGGCCACGACCACGGCCACGACAACGGCCACGACCACGACCACGACCACGACCACGGCCACGACCACAACCACGGCCACGACCACAACCACGGCCACGACCACGACCACGGCCACGACCACGACCACGACCACGGCCACGGCCACACCACGACCACGGCCACGACCACGGCCACGACCACGGCCACGGCCACGACCACGACCACGGCCACGACCACGACCACGACCACGGCCACGGCCACGGCCACGACCACGACCACGGCCACGACCACGGCCACGACCACGACCACGACCACGACCACGACCACGGCCACGACCACGGCCACGACCACGACCACGGTCATGACCACGGCCACACCACGACCACGACCACAACCACGGCCAGGACCACGACCACGGCCACGACCACGGCCACGACCACAACCACGGCCACGACCACGACCACGACCACGATCACAACCACGGCCACGGCCACGACCACGACCACAACCACGGCCAGGACCACGACCACGGCCACGACCACGACCACGGCCACGACCACGGCCACGACCACAACCACGGCCACGGCCACGGCCACGACCACGACCACGGCCAGGACCACGACCACGGCCACGACCACGACCACGACCACGGCCAGGACCACGACCACGGCCACGACCACGACCACGGCCACGACCACGGCCACGACCACAACCACGGCCACGACCACGGCCACGACCACGACCACGACCACAACCACGGCCAGGACCACAACCACGGCCAGGACCACGACCACGGCCACGACCACGACCACGGCCACGACCACGACCACGACCACAACCACGGCCACGGCCACGGCCACGACCACGACCACGGCCACGACTACGACCACGACCACGGCCACGGCCACGGCCACGACCACGACCACGACCATGGCCACGGCCACGACCACGACCAAGGCCACGGCCACGGCCACGGCCACGGCCACGGCCACGACCACGACCACGGCCACGACCAAGACCACGGCCACGGCCACGGCCACGGCCACGACCACGACCACGGCCACGACCACGACCACGACCACGACCACGACCACGACCACGGCCACGGCCACGGCCACGGCCACGACCACGACCAAGACCACGGCCACGGCCACGGCCACGGCCACGACCACGACCACGACCACGGCCACGACAACGGCCACGACTACGACCACGACCACGGCCACGGCCACGGCCACGACCACGACCACGACCATGGCCACGGCCACGACCACGACCAAGGCCACGGCCACGGCCACGGCCACGGCCACGGCCACGACCACGACCACGGCCACGACCAAGACCACGGCCACGGCCACGGCCACGGCCACGACCACGACCACGGCCACGACCACGACCACGACCACGACCACGACCACGACCACGGCCACGGCCACGGCCACGGCCACGACCACGACCACGACCACGGCCACGAACACGACCACGGCCACGGCCACGACCACGACCACGGCCACGCGCACGACCACGGCCACGACCACTACCACGACCACGGCCACGGCCACAACCACGGCCACGACCACGGCCACGACCACGGCTACGGCCACGGCCACGATAACGACCACGACCACGGCCACGACCACGACCACGACCACAACCACGGCCACGGCCTCGGCCACGACCAGGACCACGACCACAACCACGGCCAGGACCACGACCACGGCCACGACCACGACCACAACCACGGCCAGGACCACGACCACGGCCATGACCACGGCCACGACCACGACCACGGCCACGACCACGACCACGACCACGGCCACGGCCACGACCACGACCACAACCACGGCCAGGACCACGACCACGACCACGACCACGACCACAACCACGGCCACGGCCACGGCCACGACCACGGCCACGACCACGACCACAACCACGGCCAGGACCACGACCGCAACCACGGCCAGGACCACGACCACGGCCAGGACCACGACCACGGCCACGGCCACGACCACAACCACGGCCACGGCCACGACCACGGCCACGACCACGACCACAACCACGGCCACGACCACGGCCACGGCCACGACCACAACCACGACCACGGCCAGGACCACGACCACGACCACGACCACAACCACGGCCACGGCCACGGCCACGACCACGGCCACGACCACGACCACAACCACGGCCAGGACCACGACCACGGCCAGGACCACGACCGCAACCACGGCCAGGACCACGACCACGGCCAGGACCACGACCGCAACCACGGCCAGGACCACGACCACGGCCATTACCACGACCACAACCACGGCCAGGACCACGACCACAACCACGGCCACGGCCACGACCACGGCCACGACCACGACCACGACCACGACCACAACCACGGCCAGGACCACGACCACGGCCACGACCACGGCCACGGCCACGACCACGACCACGACCACGACCACGGGCACGACCACGACCACGACCACGACCACGGCCACGACCACGACCACGACCACGACCACGACCACGACCACGGCCACGACCACGACCACATCCACGGCCAGGACCACGACCACGGCCACGACCACGACCACGGCCACGGCCACGACCACGACCACGACCAGGACCACGACCACGACTACGACTACGGCCACGACCACAACCACGACCACGGCCAGGACCACGACCACGACCACGACCACGACCACAACCACGGCCACGGCCACGGCCACGGCCACGACCACGGCCACGACCACGACCACAACCACGGCCAGGACCACGACCACGGCCAGGACCACGACCACGGCCACGGTCACGGCCACGACCACGGCCAGGACCACGACCACGGCCAGGACCACGACCACGGCCAGGACCACGACCACGGCAACGGCCACGACCACCACCACGGCCAGGACCACGACCACGGCCACGGCCACGACCACGACCACAACCACGGCCAGGACCACGACCACGGCCACGACCACGGCCACGGCCACGACCACGACCACGACCACGACCACGGGCACGACCACGACCACGACCACGACCACGACCACGGCCACGACCACGACCACGACCACGACGAGGACCACGACAAGGACTACAACCACGGCCACGACCACGACCACGGCCACGACCACGGCCGCGACCACGACCACAACCACGGCCACGACCACGACCACGGCCACGACCACGGCCACGACTACGGCCACGGCCATGACCATGACCACGACCACGACCACGACCACGGCCACGACCACGGCCACGACTACGACCACGGCCATGACCATGACCACGACCACGACCACGGCCACGACCACGGCCACGACTACGACCACGGCCATGACCATGACCACGACCACGACCACGACCACGGCCACGACCACGACCACGACCACCGACTTTGGGATGCATCTTACTATTTATAATTCTTTAGCCAACGGACCACAGGACTTATTAAGTACCCAATCATCATTGAATTTCTGGAGTAGAGCAACGCTCTTGTTTGTGGCAAAAGAAAAGAATTGCATTTGAACTAAATTTGGACTTTGACGGTTTTTCCTTGAACAAGGCACTGATTAGCATTTTCGTACATAAGCCTGTTGAAGACGTAGCCCTGAACATGCATTGCAATTTTCCGAAGTTGGAGAAATATAAAATTTTCAAAATCGTTCTCCTTTTCTCTCTTGCTTGTATTGTTCTTTCTTTAAAGGTTTTTCAAGGAATGATTCAAATCACACAAAATTTAATTCTTTACAGTAAAGATACAGAAACAATACTTTAATGTGTGTAGTAGAAAAGGCAAAAAGATGAAATGAATTTTGAAACAAATGCCACAAATAAGATATTCGTATAACGATGATCCAAAGTTCCATCTTACAAAGAGTAAACCTGCAACCGCGAATGTTTCATTCAGCGAAAAAAGGCGTATTACACACCCTATTTTCTATTTTAATTTTTATTTACATTAATAAAGTCATACAAATAGCAGTTTAAAGAAAATTTGTCCAAAATTGCTCCTATTTTGGTTGAAACTGTACAAAATTAGGGTTAATTTAACGGAAACAATCAGAATTTTATTTTTATTTAGGGTAACTGTGAGTTGAAATTTGATGCATAGAAGATTGAACAGAATTAATGAAACATTTTAAATGTGGTTTAAATTGGTTCAAAATTAAGAGTAACTTAGGTAAAGCTTCTCCAGAAATTCTGTCCTATTTCCAACCGGTCTCAGCCGAGTTGAGGTTGAAACCGAAGTTCTCGGAATCGAGGCTACAGTTTTGCTAGCTAAACGGAAAATTCACAATCCATACTTGAGAAACAGTCACACTCCGCTCATTCGTTACTAAAGTATGAGTGCCGATTCTGTCTTATTTTGCTAACCAAAAACATTTGAGTGAGCATATATTAGTGTGAAGCAAGTGGTCATTCACTTCAAGACACTCTTCGAATAGATCGATTTGTTTTACCCTTTCCGCAACTAGTGTTAACTCTGAACGCTGGAAAGGGTTGTGAATTCTGTGGTTATCATATGTTTGTCTATATCACTGCAGGTCACCAAGGCGGCTCGGGTTCGATCCCAGGCGACCGCAAAGTGAGATTTGTGGTGGACAACACGGCGCTGGGGCGGGTTTTCTCCGGGACCTCCGGTTTCCCCCGCCATCTCATTCCACCGGTGCTCCATCTTCATCTCATGCATCATCAGTGTCACCGCCTGCGGTGCCGTATGTAGTAAAAGCGGGCGTAAAACACTACACATTTCACATTTCACTGCGGGTATTCCGTTACTTCAACCAAGGGCTTATGGTGCGTTAGACCCAAAAGGAAGGATGAGATAAAAGTAACCTACAGGCGGCACTGTGGATCCACTGTCTTCCATGTCGTCCTTGTTTCATAGTTTTCTTTAGTAGATTAAAATTTGGAACAATCGTAAAATGTTCCCTGAATAAACGAACGTGCTCTTAATACGTACAGCATATATATTTCGCGTTTAGAAATTAAGGAATATGAATGTTTCAGCGTTTCAGAAAGAAAATTCGCTTATGGAATATTGAAAAAGAAATCTAAAGCTCAGACATATAAGCATTTAAGATTAATAATGTAATAAGTAAATACACGAGAAGGATTTTAAGAAGTGCAAGACAGGGTTGAACTTTATCATCCGTATTATTCAACCTGTAGCTACTGCAGAAGTAACTTAAAACGGACTATATACAGCTTAAGTTACATTGGAAAAATTTTAAATTGGAAAAATCCACCATAAAGACAGAAGAAATGGGATTCCAGAAAAACGTGTCGATGTGGATAAAAACTATTTTAAATAATACACCATTAGTCTAGGTAATTCAGTTTAATTAAATCAGAGTTACAAAAAGTGTGAGAAAATACACAATACGGATGTAAAATACACAAATTATAAACAGATATGAACCTAGAGGAAAGAAGAGAGAAGACTGAATAGAGATGGAACGACTTGTTTAATTAATGTGCAGTGAGTTCATCAACCACACTGTGACCATTGGAGCGAACAATAGCATCTGCTGTCATTAACATTCCAAACCACATTACTCTTAAGGAGAGTAACGGAAAATTTCTAGATATCTACTAGCTGTTATTGATAAAACTTATTTAAGTAATATCTAAAATGTGTAACAAATAGTACAGTCCCTTTTATTTGCACCTTCTCTATATTTATGTAAGGTGTGACGAGCCTCAATCGTAGAGCTGGGTTAGGTATGTTTCCAGGATTACCTATTTTTCGTCCAACCAATGTTTCCGCAGTTTGCCAGTATTGTTGGTCTATTTTACTGCCTCTACCCGAAAACCTAGATAGAGTAAATATAGCATTCATTTAAAAATCCCATATGGTGTACGCAGCTTGGATCTCTTGAATCTAATGAGCCAGTTTAAAATCCCGTGTCTATGAGCTATCAGTTTCTCTGATATTCACTCAGATCTAGACCTCTGATCCCAAAAACCCACTTGTGTTAGTCCTGAGGGTTTTAAGTGCTCCAGGAAGGTAAAAAGGAATTGAAAAAATTGAAATTCACATCTATAATTCTCTAGGAATAGCCTTTTAAGTTTTCTTCATTCAAAATGACCCTTCATAAATGAAAAACCGTAAGAAATAGACAAAATCTTATTGAACATAAATCAGACAATTTGTTCCGACGTACGCAGAATGATTGAAGTAGTTTTGGACAGACTTTGTGCTATTAAAAATGTTTACAAATGTCAACAAGGTTTTATCAGTTCTTACTGAACACCTTCTAAGGGCTACTTTAACAGAGACATTACATTTGAAAATATGATGTTAATATTTTTTCTTGGATGTGAGCAAAGCAGTTGATAATGAAGGACACATGCATCTGAAAAAACTTGTTGCAATCTTTGGAGTTATAAGTAAATTAGGTAGGCCGATATCGGAACTTAAAGATAACAGTTCCACGAACATTCAAGTCAATTAGTGAAAATTTAAAGTGATTATTCTGAAGTCATACAATATTTCCCATCCATTTCTAGTCCTCTAAAACTTAGCAACTGAACATATCTTACATGAACTTTCCGGAGAATCTGTCTTCTCTGTTTATGGTCGTAATATAGGGAGTGTCGATCTATCTCAGTTCTTGGATTTGCCGATGATAAAATTCTCATAGCAAAGCGTTTGCTTTGGAATGAACACGAATTACTACACGAGGCTTTAATGAGGTTGGGATATCAATCAACTGCGTTTGTGTTGCCATTAAAATCTCTAAGTAGAAATGAATGCAGAGATATTTATACGTATTGGCTACACACTCATTTCCTCCATAACACATAACAAATATATTCGTTATTTTGAGCGTAAATTTTGGTGACATATTTGGAAACAAAAGTCACCCCTAATTCACTAAAGTACATGTTCGATTTCCTGAACTCTTTGACATTTAACATTCACATCAGAAACTTAATATTATGTTCTTCGATTTACCTACCATAACTCTCAAAATATCATGTATCCATTCTTCACCATTCTTAATCACGATAAGAGGTGCCCTAAAAGAAGTATTGCAACTATTAACGGACGTGCCCAATCCAATAGTAAATACGCATGGAAGGTATAAAGGCCTCGAGTTATTCAAAGCTCAGTTGAAAGCCCGCCTCTGTGTTTGGCTCACGTTCAAGAGGTTAGGGTGATTCATCTGAATAAGGGGTTTTCCCCTGGGTTTTCCTTATTCTGAAATATGACCATAGTAGCCATAGGCCATAGTAGCTAAATGGTAGAGCGACTGGACGGAAACCAGAAGATCCGTGGTTCAAATTCCGGGTATGGCATTGAATTTTTCACTCTGACTCTACGTTTCCACAATTTAGCCTACACACGGCCAGTGTGAAAGAACAATTAATTTCCATTAATTGACCTAATAGTGGTTAACTATAAAGTCCGGGCCTTAAAGTACTTACATGTCGTAAGTCGCCATTAAGGTAGTTGTCTCATGTGTTTATGAGAACTCCTAAGTGGTTTACCGGGAAAATACGAGTCAGTTGGAGAATTTAATGTCATGTTGGCGCGTTGGCCATAGTAGCTCAATAGTAGAGCGACTGGACGGAAACCAGAAGATCCGTGGTTCAAATCCCGGCTATGGCATTGACTTTTTCAGTCTGACTCTACGTTTCCACAATTTAGCCTACACACGGCCAGTATGAAAGAACAATTAATTCCCATTAATTGACCTAATAGTGGTTAACTATAAAGCCCGGGCCTTAAAGTACTTACATGTCGTAAGTCGCCATTAAGGTAGTTGTCTCGTATGTTTATGAGAACACCTAAGTAGTTTACCGGGAAAATACGAGTCAGTTGGAGAATTTAATGTCATGTTGGCGCGTTGGCCATAGTAGCTCAATAGTAGAGCGGCTGGACGGAAACCAGAAGATCCGTGGTTCAAATCCCGGGTATGGCATTGAATTTTTCACTCTGACTCTACTTTTCCACAATTTAGCCTACACACGGCCAGTGTGAAAGAACAATTAATTTCCATTAATTGACCTAATAGTGGTTAACTATAAAGCCCGGGCCTTAAAGTACTTACATGTCATAAGTCGCCATTGAGGTAGTTGTCTCATGTGTTTATGAGAACTCCTAAGTGGTTCACCAGGAAAATACGAGTCAGTTGGAGAATTTAATGTCATGTTGGCGCGTTGGCCATAGTAGCTCAATGGTAGAGTGACTGGACGGAAACCAGAAGATCCGTGGTTCAAATCCCGGCTATGGCATTGAATTTTTCAGTCTGACTCTACGTTTCCACAGTGACATTTCAGTTTATTTTCAATGAAAGTTTACTAAAACTTTAAAAATCTCATTAAAATTAATTTTTAATAATATTATTTCTTCCTTTTTGTTTCTTGTATGATATGTTTTCTGTTTATTATTACTGCTCAAGCATTTAAATTTGTTCTTACTGATAATTTATTTTATTAGTCATGCTTTGGTCAAGAATTAGCCATAATAAAGGAAGCTTTAAAATAAAGAATTTTTAAATTAATAAAAATAATATAGAAAAATTAGGCTAATAAAATTAAATATAAAAATTAATTGAGCTTCTAGTTATGAACGCTCTTTACCTGTTAGAATTCTCAACGTTCCCTTCTATAGTAGGCGTGAAAGACTGCTTAATTTTGTGCAGAAGTATTTTTTTTCACGTTTGAAGTTATTTTATGAGCTATAAAATTATAAAATGGGACCACTAACTTTACTTCCCTTCCGAAGGAAGTTATGCTAAAAATGTTTACACTGAAGAAAACCACCAACCCCCGCGAGGCTTTGAATTAGTGACCCCAGGAACCAGAGGCTACCATTTACCAGTAGTCCACGGAGGATATCCAATGCAATTAGTATTGATGCCCATTAGGTTCTCCTTCAGCAATGATAAATCTACAAATTTAATTCAAATAAATGCTCTGATATATGCTTCCGTAGTAGATAAAATATATGTTACGGAAGGTAGAATATATTTCGAATTTCGCAGAAATTAGTTTTAACAAACCTCGCTTATTAGCTTTTCAATTTAGTACTGAAAAATTATTTTTATCTCTAGTTACATGTTATTGCATTTCCTTACGAAACATTTTTGTTTGAAATTTAAATCTAAGTGATGAAGTGAGGCCAGAGAGACCGATTATTCCTGCTGAATTCTGTATATACGTAATTGACTAAAAGTGCCAAACGATTGGTGCATTTTTCTCATGCGCAACTACGGTTTAGGTACGAGATGTAGCACTCGTATTTTCCCTTACAACGGTCAAAATGCACGTCCACAGGTACACATGTGAGTCCTGTAATCCGCACATAAATGCATAGCACTTGTTCATGGCTCGCAAGACATGATGTGAGCGAATAGCTATTACCTGTTTTGTTTCATTTCTGTTCTATACCAATAAAGTCATCGGTTTTAAATAGTACCAATTAAGCTATGAGAGTTATCAAGTTTTCCCTTTGTTTCGTTTCCGTGTATACAGACGATAGTTTGTATTACTATGTACGACTGTTAAGTTATAGATGTAGTTGGTTGAGCGGTTTTCCATAATACTTCGAAGTGATTGCACATTACCACAAAATATGTATATTTACGATAGAAAACAGTCATAAAGAGGTCAGATGGCAATTGAAACACATAATTTGAAGATAAGGAAATTAATAAAGGATTATGGTCCTCATGATCCCGTGATTTAACAGCATATGATTTTTAACCATGGGAAACTTGGAAAATAGAATTTATGCAGCAAATCCCAATGGAAGAATAAAGGCAAACAGGGTGCAATCAATTTTGAATATTGAAATATTGAATATGAGTGCAAATTTTCTAGAAAAGGCCACAAATATGTGAATGGAGGAGGACCCTTCAAAACATCTCTTATGATAAGTTATGTGCTTAGCATCATTGTAATTACTATAATTATAGGAACAGCAATTAGCTGCGGGTATATAATAACCTTTTTGATGGTAGAGCCGAGCGGTGGCCATGGGAGGAAAAGCACTGCAAATGCTTTAGAGACATTTTTATCTATAAGCAACTTAGGTTATATGAATACTTTTTGTTTGCTATGAATTGAGAATTTTGAAAAGAATCTCTGACTCTTCAGCATGCTTCCGAAAATACTTTCCTGGGTTTAAAACATTACTAAAATTACTATTAAAATTAAATAAAACGTGCGGAGTTTCATACATCTATAGAACATAACGAGCAAAAACTAACGATTGTACATACAAAGCAAAGTGTTATAATCAACTGTTTTCCTCGAGTAAACCTTCATGATATAACATCAGAAGTTAATGAGAGCTACAAAAATGAAGAATGGAAAGACAGACGTACGCGTGCAGATGAACTGACAAATTTATTTTTCCATTAATAAATAACCTTCTGAATTCACAGGATCTTTACTTTTAGTGAATCGAATGCAGTGCATATAGCTGAAAGTTAGAGAAGAGTAAACAGCATTTTAAAAAATATCCACATTTATACCTCCCTATGGTTAAATATAAATAATAATGCCGTATAATAATTAGCTTTTATATCGGAACGCTTTAAAGGATAGAAGGTGAAATTTTAGAAAGAGATATCCCATCTGACGACTCACATAAGGTTATTTTGTAAATTTGGCACACTAAAACCTCCTCACTGTCAGTTATGCCCACAGTGTGTGTTTGTATCCACTCATTTATTTGTTTCTTTTAAGCAATCTGTCTTGCCAAACAAATGTGATACTCCGCCCAAAGTTTTATATCTACAGATAATAGAAACTTTATTGAAAAGTATAGAGGTTCAAAGGTTTTCAGTTCCTATTTGTTTCCATTAAAACAATTCTCCAAGTAAATCACGGTTGTGTTCAATGAAAGACTAGCTCATATGAAAGCATACCGATAAAATTCTTTTTAAGTCAATTTCATTTTAAATACTACCTGTGGGATGATTACAACAAGCAAGCAAATGTAGAGAGATTACACAAGCAAGCACGAGGATCATGAAAAAGCAATACGACCAAGCAGTTGTATACCGAAAATATAATCATATGTCTTACATACCTTCAAATGTAGGTACAAAAGTGCACTTACCTAGGCTGAGTTTGAAACTAGCCAACTCAATTGTTGAGCACGAGAACAAACGCTATCGTTACTATCATTCTGAGTAAATGATTTAGTTTCCCATTCTTGCGCACATCCGTTCCTGACCACTTTAGCTCACTAGTGGTAGCATTATTAACTATTTGCTCAAGATTACTTAAAATCAGCGGCTGTAAAACCCCTCTCAACCAAGGCAATTTGAGCACAACTTGAGTTCTTTTGGCACAAAGTTTCCGAATTTTCATTGAGATTCTAGTGTGTACTTTCTTCTTGTTCTGAGATATATAGTGGAAAATTAGCTTTTTAGTGGCAAATAAATGAATATATCAGTCGGCCACCTGAAGTATTTCAGCTAACGTATACTTAGCTGTTTGGCTGTGAGAACGGCCTTTTCCGACAGTTCGTCAAAGAAATTTAAATCCACAATTTTCTGGTTTACAGCAAAAACATTTTAACTTTGACAGCTAGAATTATATGCATTTTAAATTTGTGAAGTGAATAAGAGAGAGAAGAAACACAATACATAATCTTGTCTGGTGCATAAGAATATTAAGAAGTTATTATCTCCCTATTAGTTGAGAATCGATGATTTTAATAGATTAAACATGAAGAAACATTTTAAATGTTACAAAGATATTTTTTTCAGAATTTTACCCTTTATTTAATCCATTTTTAACTGTCCTGAAACGGGAAAGAAATCTTAAAGAACTGTATTTTGATCGATCAAGAGGCACTTACTTCGTAGAACATTGATGTTCACATGGAGCCCAAAATGGATATCTACAAGAGGGCCAAACTTTCTCGAAATACGAAATTATTATTTCAAATAAACGATCAACAGAGCACAAGCTTCATTCACTTTTATCTACACCTCATTGATCTTGTTTCCGTCTCACATTACCTCAGTGTTAATCGGACAGTAATGGGTGTTGATGGCACCATAAATGCTAGAAGAAGTTCAATGGAGGTGAAAATATAGAGATTTATGATATTATTACAGAATATAAAACACTGTTTCGCTGGGTGTTAATGGAAGAAATGGTTATTAGATTTTGGATCTAAGAAACTTAATTGTTCATAAAAGTTAGGAATAAATATGATAAATGTCACTTTTCTTACTTATTAAAGTGTCAGATACAATTTGCTCAGCTTGAAGACACCATCTATGACAGAGGAAATGGCACAGCAAAACAAGCCTTCGAACAATAGGGGAGCAGTAACCAAGATCAAAGATTGGCATCTCATCAAGGCGACGCATCCTCCCACACAGATGGAAGAACAGTGAGGATTTTGAGCGAACAGTTTGCCAGAGCGTGACCTTTTGTGACCTTTATCTTTCGCCCACAAGTGAAGGAACAGTTTCATTTGTTCTGATGGGAAGATATTTTGTAGGCTATGAGTAGTTCTGAAGAAAGTAAAAGGCAAGCAGCTTTGTTAGAAAACACATGAGAATTGTGAGAGTACTCGTAGTTGTGTGCTTAGAGATTTGAAATTATAGGAAATTATTTAGAAATGGCCAAAAGTTTTTAATTATGGTTGCTACATTTGAGATGTTAATATAAAGCAGACCAAGTAAGGAAATGGGAAGAAGGTTAATCTGTTTCATTAGTTTTCAAAACCACAAATAAAGAAATCTGTAAATGAACAGTTTATTTTTATGTAATTATTTTCTACAAAGAGTTTGAAACACCATTGATACATAAGTACTAAGAAACATAAAGGTTGCTTCGCAGAACTCCAAGCAAATTACTTTTGTGTACAGCTCATAAGCAACATAATGTGGTTTTGCGTGTTCCTAAACTTCAAAGTGTGGCAGGAAGTCAGCAAGATATACACAAGATTACCCGGAGACAATATTATGTTGTAAATGTTTGGCTGAGATGAGCTAAATTGCATGGTCTACAAATTCTCCAGAAGTGATCATATCTTTCACTCTCGCTCGCTCTTGGTAGTTTTGTGGCAAATATTGAGTATATATGTACAGTGACCCCATAGGTATTTGTGAATTCATAGAAAATATGTTCGTACATTTTGGAAGAGTATACCCAACATTTTAGATTCGAAGTTGTGAACTTTAGTGTAATGGAATGAATTGAACCACATATCTTAGTGCTTTGATATCTAATCTGAACAAAACTGTTTTTATTTTTTCTTATTTTACTTTCTGTACACGTACCCAGTAAGTGGAGGCAATGTTGCACTCCAATCCAAAACTTGAATACCAAGATTTCATTGGTAATCCATGCTTTGGGTCACTTTAAATTAAAAAGGAAAGACATTTTTAGAAAAGCCTGCGTAAACGCGACTTGAAATTCAGTATCATCCCAAGATAAGACTCAAGATTAAAACAGAAAAAAGAAAAAGAAGTAAATAAAAATTAATGAATCTCTCCATCCCAAAATAGAATATCTTTTTCATAATCCTGTTTCCTATCTTCGATTTGCCTAAGATAATTCTGTCAATTTTGATCAAAACTTCATATATTGAAAATACATGAGAAATAAAATGTAGATATGTTTTAAAATATGTGGAAATAAGAATATGACATCCTCTTAATTCATAAGAGATTTTGTAGATATATTATTATATTACAAGTAAACCATTCAGAAGTAGACAAAAATCTAACTCCACAAACGTAGAGATACTCTTTTTTCTTAAAAACAAGATGTGCAGTTCATTTTAAATAAATTTTTGTTGTGACTGTAATATCATTTTGGAGAGAAGCTTGTTGTTGGTTTGAATGTTTGAAGTCATTTTCTGAAGTCCTGTCATCATTTTGTTGTTTCTCATGATATTACGGAAAATATATGAAATTTGAAGGGCAGCATGTAGCCACCCGCTTATAAGCATTTAACTACTGCTTCAGTTGTTTTGTAAATCCTCTGTAATACAACAAAACGTGCACAAAGTTATTTCTACAAATATTAATCTCGATTCATATGAAGCGGACAGAAGAATAACTTTTGTAAGGATATTTGTATAAGCTTTTTAAAAATAAATGACACCGGGTTGAGAGAGTAACTCACCATATTACATATTCTGAGCCTATTTATAAATTACAGAAAAATATGCAGGGGTACTTCTCAGGTTAAAGGGTAAAGGCGAAACAGCGAAGGGAGATATCTCGCTCACTCCAACATCTACAAAAATCGATTGTAACCTAACATCACTTGAGAAAAAAGGTTGAAGGTGAGAGAACCACATGAGGGCACAGGGTCGATGCAGACAGGTTCCAGTGACGCGCACAAGTCCCCAACAAGTGCTGAGAGTTCTACATCTCGACGCCAGAAACTACTGCGCAGGTGTGGGTGCCAACAAGTGTGCTCCCATGGCGGTTACCAAGGCGACCGGAGCCCAAAATGGCAGTTACTTTGCACCGTCTGTGCGGCACTGCCTGAAAGATGATACAAAAGTTAATTAAGGGAAGGGGAACTATTGGCAAGGATATGGTAGTGTGAAAGTAGGCACTGCACCCCAGTGTTCACCGAAGTGGCATTGGAAAGCATCCACGAAAATCTCAGGTCACAATGCGCTGGCGACGGGATCAAAGCCGCGACTCCCTGAATGCGTTTCTCTCACACTATTGCATCGCCACTTCGCTTGGTAATTGTCATTATTCATTTAATGACTTCCTACAGGGAACGTACTGAACGTTGATAGTAATCTATCACAATTATTTTGGGTGACATTGGGTGACTAATGGTTCCAAGATCCGAACCAGACAGATGGTTTTTAAGAATGCTTGAAAGCGAAGAAGAACGTCATGAAATTTCGGCACATCGGTTACACTGATGTGATACTAGCAATCGACAGCTTAGTATTTTAAATGTAATTTCATTTCCTCCCTCTGTCTGCATTATTGTTCTGAGATTCCTCATTAACTCTTCTAATGTATGGTGACGTGATTAGTTCTGGTCCTTTTTTGGTGGGAAAAACAAGCCGTAAACCGCTCAAATTGCCGAAAGGAACCACATCAACATTCGACGCGGTCGCCCAGCTCCGTGACGTCCTCCTTTACGCCGACCAACTGCTCTTCAAACTTTGCGGCGAGGATCTCATTCGCCGCTTTCATTTCCGTGGCAAATGCGGTCATCTTCGCGGTCATTGTCGCGGCCAAATTGCTATTTGCAGCTTCCGTCTTCGTTGTTCATTTGACCTCATTTCTGACATCTTCTCGGTGATGTCGTTAGCCGTCTTCATTTGTTTCAGCTCTGCGGTTGTTATTTGCCGCTTCTGTTTTCGCAGTGAGGTTGTCATTCGCCGTCTTCATTTCTTCCGTTTTCTGTAAAATATTATCCAATGCCGCGTCCATGGCCGTATGACTCACTTCCTGACACCAATTGTGACTTAGTAGGTTCGTAGAATTAAAAGTCCAATTTGCAGAAATTCAAATCGTTCTTTATTTGCGTACAAATTCACCCACAGTAGCAGTATTACATCACATACGCAATCAGAATTTACCAAGATCGATGACCACAACAACAGCGTTCTGGCTACACCTGTTTACAACATCAGCTCTCGTTACATCTGTTTACGACTGACTCGATCACTAGAAATGGCTTCTTTTTACACACCCATTCATGAATTCCAGAGTGTTATAGAATGTTTTCTAACATGTCACCAGATAAAACACGAATGTTCTAGAATGTAGCTATATCTGTGTCGGCAAGTCTTTTATCTCCGGCGCTATGTTTAACTACTTATGCAAGCTCTTTATCTCCACACTGTCTGCCTATCAGTTCCTTTGTGTAAACAAGCCGCGCGAACCATTTTTGCGCGTACCCCGCCAGTCGTTAAAAGAGATTCGCGACAATATTTAATAAGTGTAAATACAGGAACACAATCACTAGTTTTGTCTGTATTTCCTGTATATTGTATAGCAGTCTATCATTGTGCATTAGACTTCTATCCTGTTTTCGTTTAAAAGACCTATCAGTACAATGTAGCTGGTCAATCCAATATATATTGTTAGTGAATTTTATAAAATAAAAATTTTAGTTTTAACCGTTCTGTATAATTTTTGGAGAACTCTATCTGTATCTTGTATGGCAAAGAGGTAATAACTAAATACTAAATATCATCATCATCATCATCATCATCATCATCATCATCATCATCATCATCATCATCATCATCATCATCATCATCATCATCATCATCATCATCATCATCATCATCATCATCATCATCATCATCATCATCATCATCATCATCATCATCATCATCATCATCATCATCATCATCATCATCATCATCATCATCATCATCATCATCATCATCATCATCATCATCATCATCATCATCATCATCATCATCATCATCATCATCATCATCATCATCATCATCATCATCATCATCATCATCATCATCATCATCATCATCATCATCATCATCATCATCATCATCACGGTATAAGCCTTGTGGCCCGTTCCGACTTCAAAGAAATTGATTGAACCATCTCATTCGTGGCCTGCCAACATTTCTTCTACCTACTTGTATACTATTTGTGGTGTACGGTCTTCGGTCATTCTCTGCACATGATCTTGCCATTTTTGCCTGTATGAAATGATTGTTTCATTTAGACTCTGAATTTCCAATTCTCTTCTAATATTCTCGTTTCTTTTCTTGTCTATGAGTCTATAACCTGCCACCTGTCTCAGAAATTTCATCTCAGCAGCCTCCACTTTTTTCTGTTGTGAGATAGTCAAGACCCAATTTTCACACCCATAAAGCGGGGTTGGAATCGCCATTATTTTATACAGTTTTAACAAAGTTTGAAGATTACAATGTCAATAAATATAATACATATAATTAATTGAAGAGCGTCTATAAATAAATAAGTAAGTAGGTGTGTAAGTGAGTAAGTAACGTGAAATAGGCGTGAAACATCTTTGTATGCTGGGCAATCTACTCCAAAACGATTTATGATTTTAAAATGCATAATGTGAATCTTAATACAGAAAAGATATCTTTACGGTGGAGTAAATAAGAAATCTTTCGGACTAGATTCTGGTGGTGTGGTTTTGACATACAATCCACGAAGAGTATCCTAATGCCGAAGATGTGATTTATAGCTATTATTTGATGTCACCGACCTGAAGGTATAATATACTTAGTTTGTATTATACATATTACTTTTTCAATAATTTTAGATAGGAGCAAAAATGAAAAGCTTTTAAACCTTCTCCGTCGCGTACGTATTTAACAAAGTAAAGCCTCCACTATTTTCACACGAATACCTAACTCCTTACGTATATCATTATTCAGCACAGTAGACGTAAAATGCACTGATGTGAAAATTCCATGCTCTCCCCCAGGACAGTCATTAAATCATTTTGGAATCGAAATAGTAAAAGATGTGACAATTAAATAATTTCAGCTATTATACTGGTACAGCTTCCTCCCTTCAGCATAGATTGATAATGACATTAATTGCCTGCAATATAAGCAGCAAGTAGAATAAAATGACTGACATAGGTGTTATGAAAAGATTTTGGTACACAATATACCTACGTACATTACAATGACGGAATAAAAGTGACTCAGAGGTTTCAACACATCAAACTAAAGAGACTATTTCACTCATACTCCAAATGGGAGATAATGATCAATTACGCGTAAAGGACTGTTATGTTTCATCCAGTCAGGTTATGATTCGACGGAATGTTTATTGAGACCTCCTTATCACCTCATTCTTTGAGTGATAAAGACATCTCTTTCATCAGAGTTGGCGTATCACATGGGAACATCAAGCTGTGGAAATCAGTGGAAAAGAATGCAAGGAATGCTGTAAAGACAAAGTAAAATGTCACTTATCAGTTAACACTTATCTTCCTGTTTTACAACTATACTTTTATGGCCTATACTGAATGCAGTCTTACACTCGTGGGTAAACGAATTGTGGAATGCGACCGTACAATTCTAACATTTTTATTGAAAACGACGCATATTGCAAATATATAAAAATTGCTATGAACTCAAAATAATATTCATGATGTGTTTGTAAATAACTTCATTTTAATCTTGAAATAATCTTAGCAAATGCCATTGTTTATTACCAAATAATCTAGATAAATTTATGTCTCATTTCGTGACTCGCAAATTTCTCAATGATTTGGAAAATAATTGTGGCAAGGCTTTCTGACCGCGAACTGATTCCCCAAGGCAATGAATTTGAGAAGACATTCCACATAGTCTAATCTGAGTTTTATGAACTTCCAAGCAAACGTTTTGCTTCAGGTGTTGCCAGTCTGCTCATCCAATGTTATGACGCAATGTTTACTCACTAATTCCTCTTAGTTTCAATTATAAAATCCTACGAGTCACTAGTGTTATGGCGAAAAAACAGGCGTGATACACTCTGAGGGTAGGGAAATAATTAGGTAAGTGATTGAGGGATGTAACGAGGAAGCTAGGAATAAGTATATAAAACTCCCAGTGAGTAAAAAACCTAAAAAAACAATTGCTGATATGGCTCAAATTATTCCTAATTTCCAAAGGCATCCTTTTGCAAGAGCGGGGTTTCTTAAAGAACAGTCAAAAGAATGTTCAAACTGGTGCAAGATTTAAGTGAAAGTGACGAAAAGAGTGTTCTAATGACTCCAGGGAAACAGAAAAAGGGAAAACCCTGCACAGTGAATAGGATGATTTTGACAGGTGTGCGATTCAGAGAATTACCTATATATGACTTTTACGTTGTCGAAAACCATGTTCCTACTCTAAATAAATTACTACCTGTTGTTCGATAGAAAATAAATTTTCCAAGATGACGTAGTTCTCTTTGTAAAGTAATTTCTGCTGGGATTTAAATGGAGGAAATGTCAGAAGAAAAGAAATGCACGTATAGAACACCTCAAATCGTTGTTTGGCGGCACGACTATTTGATCAAAATAAAGAATTTGCGAGAAAATGGGAGAAGCATTTTTTATATTGATGAAAGCTGGGCTAACAAACTGAGGAGGAATTTGACATCGATGCAAAAACGAATGATAATAATTCATGTAGGTAGCGTGAAAATGTTCCTGGAAAACTCTCTTGTCGTTTACAAGGCCGGAACAACTGCAGGCGACTACCATGGACAAATGAAGCATGTAAACTTAGAAAACTGGATCCGAGAAAAGATGGCTCCTTATTTGCCCCCTTCTTCTATTACGGTGTTAGACAATACTGCTAATCACAATGTAGAAGGAGTGCTGTGCATTCTATTATGATATTGTGGTTGCAGAACAAAGCGATCCCGTGTCACAGTTCCATGCGCAAAACAGATCCCTACAGGCTAATTGAAACAAATCCAAAGAGAAAGATTTTAAAGTGGGTGCATCTTTGGTTTCATTGGGCCATGTGTGATCTAAATTCTATAGAACTAGCTCGGGCCAAAGTAAAACGAACAGTTAGAGAAACAAATGTAACAGGGACTTACCCTTACAGAAATTGCGTGATATAACATTTGAAAGTTTATTACTTGTGGCCGAAACAGACTGTCAAGATTTTTGTAAAATGATTACTGGTATAAAGAGGGTGCGTAGTTGAAAACATCATCGAAAATATTGCTATTTCGTTGAGAGATGACACCAGCGATTATTCTTCCTTCTTTTCCTAGTTCTACAGCGAAAATGTATTTGTCTTCGAAGAAGAGCTGTCTACCCCACTTGCTTGAGGTGAGCGCATGGTTTTCGTAAGGTAAACACATAGTATGAAGTGAGTAACTATTTAAACTTTCCGGGAGCATATTCGGGGCTAGTCGCATCGGGCGTGCGGAGCTACGGCTTCGTTATACCCAGTCATGCGTTCCAGTAGGCCGATGCCCCTAAAGTTGCGCCTTTTTCAGGCTTTAGTGCTTCCTCTAATGCTCTATGCGTGTGAAGTCTGGACCATGGCTGCTGGCACCAATCTGCTGCTACTTCAACGAGTGCGGAATAGATGCCTTCGCGTCATCTATTCTGTCGTTCGTAGTTTTCCCGTGAGATACCTTGACGAAGCCTCATCCCTCCTCATCCGTGGAGGATGAAATTAGGCGCCGGGCCACAAAACTTTACTATCGATTACCATTCAATCAGAGTGCGCTAGTTAGGTCTCTAGGGTATTGTCGTCCCAGTGATCGCCGCAAGAGGCAATACCGGCTCCCCGGCATGGCTTGCGGGCACTACCGATAACCCTAAGGTAATCTACCAACCTCAAATTAAACCAGCCAAAAACTAGTCTGGAAAATAAAAATTATATTATATTTTTCTAAATTTTAATGACCACCAGTGGTGCACAATGGATCGTTGCACCTGGATTCTCAACAGTTGAGGAGCTTATGCTGCATCCTTTCTTTCCCCTACCTAAATTTCACTCGTCACCTTACAAAACCCTTATTCCTGTCATTACATGGTTAAGTCCTTTCTAGGACAGATACGCGACAGATACCTATGGGCTGTCCCTCACTTCACACAACACATGAAGAAGAGGATCTCAGCCTGCCAACAGCACGACTACTATGATTTAAGTTTAGCTATTTTGAGCGACTTCTTTGCTTTAATCTGGCGTGAATGTACATTCCAAGGTACTGTACAATTACCTTATAGTGGTCTAATCATAAAATTGTTGAAATTGAAGGCTTGTATAGTTTTTGATTTCAATAAGAAATTTAAATTTTTGAATGAAGTAGAAAAATGTTGATTAATTTAGCAGATATTTTATGACCATTTCCAGTGCAGATGATTTAAGCCTTTCACAGACATAAAATAGAGATGCTGGAAACGTTGAAAAGATTGCTGGTCCTTGGTAGAGATAACTCATGTTAGGTCCTATTGGACCGTAAAGCCATTATTTCCCTTTTTCATTGTTTTATTGTAGGCCAATAGCTTGCCAGATCTACCTTATTATTTCACCAATAGATAACATTTCATTATCGTCATGTTTGTATGGATTAAGGGATGTGCAGTGTATCGAAATGTTTAGAATAATTCTCAACTTGTGATGTAAAATTGAACAGTGTAAGCTAAAAGTGGGCGTACCCTAACACCGAGGAATCGGCAAACCATTTTGGAGAAAGGTTGGCCCCAGATTTTAGTTAGTACATTCAGTTAACGAAAATGCACAATTACTAATAATATTATATGCATGCATTAGACATAATTTTCCAGTAAGGTATATCCATAACATCTAGGATGTGCATTATTCGAAACAGATTTGAGCCAATACTTAAAATAAATTATCCCTAAATCAAGCTTATCTGTTCCCGAAAACATAAACATACCTATAGTCCTCCCAGAGCCTAGTTAAAACCCAAGTAGACATCGAACCTGCCTCAAGCGCCAACAAAGACGAACATAGTAACTAGAAGATACGTGTGGCATAGCCTGCTGTAAGGTGACACAATTAACGGAAATATGTGCGGTTGGTTAGTGCAGTGTAGGATAAACCCTCTAGTCAGTTTTCAAATAAAGGAGAGGTATGGGGCAGACTATGTTTTGTTTATATTCGGAAGCTGATTCAGATGCGCGATCTAACTCGACCTCTTTGAAATGTTTGTTAGTTTTACAATCATATTCAATCTGCAAAAGCATATTCGAAATATCCATTTAATTGGTAATTTAATTTATGTCACACAGGTGCTACTAAAACTATTCCATAAATGGGTAACTTTATTTATCTTACAAGTAACACTGAATATCGCTTTGAATATCGGCTTACAAAATAAGAAACATAACCTCATGTCGGCACGTTGGCCATAGTAGCACAATGGTAGTGCGGCTGGACGGAAACCAGAAGATCCGTGGTTCAAATCCCGGCTATGGCAGTGAATTTTTCATGTTGACTCTATCCATCAAATATCTTAGCCTATATACGGCTAGTGTGGAGAAATGATTAATTTCCATCAATTAACTAAAATAACATAACCTCTATTTACTTTTTATGACCTTAGTGAATTCTTTAACTGGTGAGATAAATCCCACAATATTATAAAGAACTAACATAGACCGAAGAATATGATTTTTGACAAAGTGACTTTTAGTTAACAGTTTTCGAATATGTTTTAAAATAAGATGTTATATTCCCATATATAGCTATATATTGTTAACAGTAGTTACTTCTCAATGAGAAAAATCTGACATACGAAGGGATCAAAACTAGAGTCCATAACATGTCCCGGATTAAGCACATTTTAATACCGAAAGCCACGCTGTAGTCCACGTACGTCCCTGAAGGTCACAGGAAGGTGTCGGTAGTCCGTTCAGAGCAAGAGAGAAATATTCCAAAGCGCACAGTCCACCGTTCTAACGTAACTACCCAAACGCCGTCGCCTGGTCTTTCAACTCTGAAACATGAAAGGAAATGATGGGAAAATCATGGTGGAACTGTTGAATGTGAGCCTCACACATTACTAAGGCCACAGAACCACTGCTTAAAAAGTATGATTTTTATGAAAATAACGTAAGCTATATGTTTTGTGGAACGTTTTAAAATACTTCGCGTCATTTCTTATAGTTGTATTTCAGCTTACACTATTCTGAAACTTGTTAATGTGTGAATATTGCGGAAAACCTTATGCAGTAATATACTCATATAAACCAACACATTATACTAACAGGTGGATGATATGGTCTTCTGAGAAATATTTAGGCGACTGTGAAGAAAAATAAGCCAAATATTAACAGATTAGACCCCAGAACGACTTTCATTCATTGTACTGGGTTCCGGGAAACAATGTGCAGCGATGTGTAGAGCAGGGAAGTAATACCAAAATAGCGTTTCGGATCAAGAAGTCGCAGAAGCTTTTGTATTCCACTATGTGAGTTGACATTGAACCCATCATTGAGAGTTTCTGATTATGAAAATTGTTGGAGGCACGTCCGATATATACAAATCTTCAAGGAAGATGTTTCATACTCAGATTTTAATTACTATTCATGTAACGCACCTGCATCTGTGACCTGTGCTTCTGAATCACAAAATACTTAGTTGCCTACTTGCCTTTCCAACCTAAAATGTTCTGCAATGACTTTTCCACACTCAGTATATCCTGTTTGACCTCATCCCTAATGAATACATAATACAGTATAAGAGCAGGTATGAGATAAAACCAATCACAACGCAACCATAGGTGTTTCATATCCGACCTACCTACAGAGCAGAGCATCAACATAGTATGCTGAAGAGATGCTGTTATCTTCAATCCCTTACTACATCTCCGTCTAACTGGACTAAAGCCAAGACATTCTATTTGCGAGATACCACTTCCCTGCATACTGCCCCACATGACTATCTCCACCGAAGTATGCTGTGCACAAATGTCATCACTAGAGTCCGGAAGATCAGGCATTTATTTTCGTTAAAATAGGCAGATAATGAGGTACAACACACAAACTAGACGGTAATGCAGTTAAAATAAGCATTTACTGAACATGAAAACAGAGTAATCCCACTCTTGAATAATGAAAACAGCTAAGACAATGAAACATTTATAGCACAAAGTGCTTCCTTATCTTGATTACAAGTACATACAATGTGTTTTTTTTTTTCAAGGTGAAAACTGCCATAGTCTATCGCTTGTCAGACATTACGTTTTTCAAGGACCAATATGTTACAACAGAACAATAATCTTGCAGGACACTGTAAATGCTTTTTTAATTTTTAAGGGACACATTAAAGCTCAAAACACGTTTTCAAGTTTCATTAACGCTTTTCTTCTTTCTCTCCCGGACTTGCAGCAGTTTATTTATTCCAACTTCAAAGACTACCATGTATCACTCTAGTGTATCACCTATTTCCTCCAACTTTAAGCTAACCAGGTCGTTGTTGAGATCTTCATTGTGTAACAACTTCTTTGCCAGTCCAATGAAATTTCTGCATACACTGACAGAGTATCAAATACCTCGTATCTTGCCAAAATTGTCACTATAGCTAATAGATACATGGTTACATCCGATGAGAACTGGCTGTAGAGATAATACGAGCTCTGCGCTACGCCTTGAAAATCTGCATCCCGTAGGAGATTAAAGATTGACATTTTTGATGTTTGAAACCAACTTACCAATAAGAGGTTACAAACGTCTTACTTCTTAGGCGACCTTTTGCACCCACGGGCTAAGTATACAAGACAGATCATTTTCGGAAGAAGAATGTCGAGGCTTTAGCTGCCTTTTTCATGTAAAGTGTCCCATCTATGCCAAAAAATTCATATTGCATGTGGTTCGAGAAACATTAAGGAATTTATAAACAAATGTGCCATTATGGGACTATTTGCTATTTCTATGTCTTCATTTGTCAAAATAAGTACTGTAGGATTACATTACATTGCTTCCATAATTCCGATGATGACTTTGATTTTGGACACGTAGCGTTCCATTGCTTCTCTTATTTGATCTAATAACGCTTCGAAACTTCTGCAGGGCTTTTAGAAGCAGATATTCAAGCATATAAAGTTTTCTTAATGTGAATTACGATTAAGTCTGTTTAGTGCATCTCTACAGAAATTCCTGAGGGAATGGTTCTTCATTTTCCATAAAGGAATCCAAGAAAACCTTAGTTAGCGACAAAATTGAGATTGTCTGCTGCATATTGCAGCTTGCAACTGCTGTTGATATTAAAGTGCCTTTAGCCCCCTTATTTTTAGAAACCTTACAGTTTTATTTTGCTGCCGCAACATGTTGAATTATAAAGTACTTTTTACTTTATTAATTATTTTTCTTTACAGATTTTGCAAAAGAGTTTGTACCAACAGTAGAAAGTGCAACTGAGCAGAGCTTGTGAAGACAGCCACCTAACTTACTACTCAACTATTAAATTAATTTCGACATTGTAATTAAATCAGCTGGAACAATCAAGTTCCCTTTAAAAAGCTCAACGGCAGACTAACAGGTCATTTCTATACCTGTTTTATTTGTAAAGAGAACATATTCATTTCTGTAAATCAGATAGAAGCATATGAGGAACAACAGGTCAATTGACCTAGTATTCATTATGTAAGGCATGCACTGCATTCCTTTCAAAGGTGCTGTTATTTAAAGAGCTTAATTGAATCACTAATGAAGCTGTTTTTCGACTGTTTGAATAAAAATTATTTCTAGGGATCAAGATCCTGAATAAATATTTGTGCTGCATGCTATATTTCATTACTTGTGTAGACCATTTTCATTTTCATACATTTGGGAATCTTTGTGCAATTACTAAAATATGTAAATAATTACAAAGAAAGAGTCATAAGGAACCGAAGTAGTGCGAAAATAGGCAAAAAGGGCAAATAGAAATTGGCCCTACAGTCCCTAAGTGTACGCACACATTTTTATCTTTGTTTAACTCTTTTATACATCCACACGAATATAAAAGCATTTTGCGTAACTTTAGGGCTCTACGTCACTTACTTGGACGTCAGGCTAGATAAGTGTCAACATTTTCAGTAAAACATCCGAGAGCAGTGGCACTGTATCTTTGGGACTACTGCCTCACTGTACCCGATGCTTTAAAGCTATGCCTTTTCAGTACCTTGATTATCTCCCTTACTATTTCAGGTTCCTTCCAGATCTGGTGCACGGCCAGACTGTAGTCTGATGAGTATAGAGAAGGGCAGTTCGGGCCATTTTTCTTTCCTCATGAGAATCCTTCAGGAAATCTCATCTCTTCCAAACGCGGAGAAAAAAATTAAACAACAGCCCATGTATTTCTACAAGAGATTGCAATTATCGTACATTGGAGCCTCTCTCCTGGGTATTACACCGGACAACACCGCTTGAGAGGACTGGCTTTACCGTATGGCATGTGACCACCCAATTGACATAGGAGCAGCCAAACAGCAGCAAACGCTGTGCTCCTTCACAATCCTTCCAAGAGATGCTTGGACTCAAAGAACTCATAGCACATCCATAATACACATTTTTGAAACACAAAACACAAGTAGTGCAGAAGAACCACAACACTCTTACCAATAGCCGTTGAGGAAAAGATCTTGCTACCTCTTTTCACTCCTTGAAGCACTAGCTCACCGTCATCGTGCAACCTTGATCCTTTTCACAAACGTTTAAACCCCTCGCGATTAGGTAGGTACGCCTTTAACGCTCTATCGAACTGCCCTGAGTTTGCCAACTTCATTCGGTTCGTCGTAGGCATAACGCAAGAACTTGCCTGATTTCTGAAACCATACATTGTATGTGGAAATTTTACGAGTACACTTCGATTTTTATGTTAAATAACATAACCAATAATATAAAACACGGAAATTCACCGAATATGTATAAACACTATCAGACATCGAAAGTGTTGCACCAAGTAAACAACACATGAGGGTCTGGCATCAGCTCTTAAAATGGCGTGGCAGGACCAAATGGAAGTGCACCATTACTTCACAAACTGCACTGGAATCGTCTTTTGTTCAGAAGCTGGTAATACTTGGAAAAAGACATGCGTAGTTAGTTTGCAATAACTTTATTTATATTAGTTTATTGATTAATTCCATTAAATGATATGGTTGCAGTTATGCTGCGTATATACTTACTATTCGTTTTAAACAAGACCCTATACGGGTGTTTTCCTAGGTGCACTTGTGACCGGTAAATCTGACAGGTAAATGGAACTACAGTTAACTAAATGGTGTAAGTGATTTTCATATGTTGACAAGTAATTGTTTAATTAGCTTTCATTCGGTTCATATGATCCTGCACGCAGATGATTATAGTCTACTCATGCATCCTTCGTCGCCTTACCAAAATAATAATAACAAAAAAACTCTCTAGCCAATCTCCAATATCATTATTATTATTATTATTATTATTATTATTATTATTATTATTATTATTATTATTATTATTATTATTATTATTATTATTATTATTATTATTATTATTATTATTATTATTATTATTATTATTATTATTATTATTATTATTATTATTATTATTATTATTATTATTATTATTATTATTATTATTATTATTATTATTATTATTATTATTATTATTATTATTATTATTATTATTATTATTATTATTATTATTATTATTATTATTATTATTATTATTATTATTATTATTATTATTATTATTATTATTATTATTATTATTATTATTATTATTATTATTATTATTATTATTATTATTATTATTATTATTATTATTATTATTATTATTATTATTATTATTATTATTATTATTATTATTATTATTATTATTATTATTATTATTATTATTATTATTATTATTATTATTATTATTATTATTATTATTATTATTATTATTATTATTATTATTATTATTATTATTATTATTATTATTATTATTATTATTATTATTATTATTATTATTATTATTATTATTATTATTAATTATTATTATTATTATTGTTGTTGTTATTATTATTATATTATGGTATATTTAGTGATTAGGGATTGATTTGACATCCACGCATGTGAGACCGGGAGACGGGCCTTGCGACTGCCAGCCAAGGCATACAGTACTTGACCAGGAGACAGGTAATCCGCCTGCCGGCCAATTATTGTAGCATGCATATTGCATATTATCCTATTCCCGTTTTGTCTATAAGGAAATATATAGTAAAACCATCTTACGTTTATTTTGATTGCCATGAAATAGGATGAGGGTTTTTAAGAATCATATGTACAAGAACACCTTGGTACGTAGTATTGGGTATCATATCCAGCATTAAAAAAGGAAAGGACAGAAAAAGAGACGGAAACCACGAAGATATGCCAGGCACAGGAATTGAACCCACATCTTACCGAATGTGAGCTACAGATATTGCCACCTAAGACTTTTCGCTCCTTGTTGCAGTTTGTGTTCATTCCTTATTTAATTTTTTCTGCTTTTTATCATTGTTACATTGAGGAAGTATTGTATTTCACTAAGCATATCTATATCAACATTTCACTAAAAGTATTTTGGGGTCACGTGAACTAAAAAACGTTTTCCTGCTTATAAAGGACATATCTAATTGTATATAAAAAACAAAGCTGTACAATTGCTACCAAACATAGCATTTGAGTCCAAGCGTTCCAAAGATGGAGCACGAAGATTTAAATGAATTTATATAGAAAATGTTCAACTTTTTATTATTATTTTCTAACAACTTAAACAATTTAATTTAAATGTATGCATAGCATTTTGACATGACACTGTATAATTTGAATTTTCATGCAGGTCCTATAAATATCCTTTCATTTATAATCAATATAGTATAATTTTGTGTAACTAGGAAACCAGAAACGATACATAGGCTTTTTGTAGGAGAAGTGTAGTGTTTCTTAAAATATTTGATTCTATGAAAGCATTTTTTGTATATTTAAAGAGATACAATGTACTACTGTTCAGGATGTTTCCAGCAATATTCTTTTGAAATGTATGCTGTTCTTAGTTTCTCATCAAAGTATCAAAACCAGCGCACGTACAGAGTTCACAGTGTACTATTGTCTACGCTTTCATGTATTTATAAAAATGTAATTGTAAACGACTTCAAGAGACAAATATTTTGGATTATCAAAAACAATATAAATGTCTAAGTAAATAACGGCTGATAGGTCAAGTGATGGAAACATATCAGACTTAGTCCTTTGATTTTATTTCACGCATTATTCCTAAACAAATTTGCGCTCCTTTTGATATTTTAGGACGGAAAAAAAGCTATTCTTGATTAAAAAATCAATTCCCACCATCCAGTTTTTTATATAACTAAATTGGTTTGATTATATTTAATTTTCAAAATTGCTATTGCCATGATATCTAAATTATTAATTTTAATAATTTCAGTTCCTAAAGAAGTCAGGAACAGACATCCACTAATGCACTGGAAATATAAGCTTACGATTTCCTCAATAAAACAACTCTTAGAACGCGTACGTCCCTTTGAAAAAAATAATTAAAAATAGAAAATCATGAATACTTATCAATGTCATTCTTAGATTACATATAAGGATACCTGGCGAAGATTTTCAGAAATTCTATTCTATTTTGAAAAAAAGTTCCTAACATGGGAAAAACTGTCGTTAGCTTTATTTTCTCCAACATAACCAACGTTTTGTATTAAATTTTTGTTAAATTCATTTTTTTATGATTCTACATGTGATATAACACAAGCGATACTCGTAAGCTTGCAACGTAAATATTCATTAAAATATGAAGTTTATGTGAGCTAAACATTTTGTACCTTTAATCGTTTTCGAGATATTTGTTGCGATTAGTTTAGTTTTGCAATATTTTACAGTTTTTGAATTCCTTAGCTACCCTTTGTTTCTCGCGAAGTTAAGCAAAGCCAACGCATAGCTAATTATTTCAGCCTTCTGTATGACAAAATTGGATGGGCACAATGAGTACTTCCACCAATGGAAGATTCTTGTACCTTTGCCTATGCTGGGGCTCCTCGGGAGAAAGAGATGGGAGGAAAGGACACAGAGGATGGTTGGATCTAGGAAACACACTGCAGAGGGTAGAGTCTTCGGTGGCAGCGCGTACTAACCGCTCTACGAGTACTCCTGCAGGCTTACACATCCCACTGGAGAAGTCAAGGTTCGAGATCCCCCAATTGGGCAAAGGCCAACAGATAACATTATGTCCTATCATGCATCGTCGAAACTCCCGCCTTCACTTATAACCCTGAAACAGCGAAGTTGGATTCAGATGAAGTGAAAGCAGAGGTAAGTTGGAACGGAAGGCAGGATGGAATCCCAGCAACCGCCTGACCCTGAAGAAACTTTAAAAAGAAGAAGAAAAAAAACATTGGTTAGGAAAATCAACTACGGAAATGGAATACGCATTCTCTCGAATGTGAATCTCACTCGTTATCGCAGCGTCATCCCACTCAGTCGGCCTTTTGTGTCTACCTTCTTTTCACAAAAGTTGTACAGTGAAAGTATTTCAATTAACAAGTATCAATTTGGAAAGGAGATATAAGAATATCAGTGGCGAATATTTTGTGACTTTGTGGGTTCGTGGAATTAAATGGCCGAGTTGCAGAAATTAAAAATCTCCTTTATTTCCGTAGATATACACTGTTCAGTTCTTTCGTAACAACATTACATAACACAATAACACAATCTTCCAAGGTCGGTGACAATAACAAACCGTGACAGCTGATTACATTAGCTCTCTTTACAACAACACTCTTGTTACACAACTACAACTCTCTCAGCTGTTCTCTGCTTACCTCTCGCGGCTCACTCACTCCGCTTTTCAACTCGCAACTGCCTCTTGGCCAATCGTAGCCTCTTTAAATACTTCACAGATAATTTCTAGATGATTCGCAAATAAACCAGAACGCACACAATCTCTATCAGTCCAGAAGTAACTAGAAATTTCCATTTATCTCAGTTTGTTTGTTTCTGCAGACCCTTATCTGCCTTATCTTTGTCCGCAGGCTCTTGGTTTTCACACTGCCCTCCCATCAGTTTCTTTTGGTAAACAAGCCACGTGATCGTAGATACAGGTTCCAGACAATATAGAGAAGAGGGCACAACTCTTGTATCCTGGAAATGCCATCATGTTTATAATTTCACTGACACCGCAACGAAGGTATCAATAGTATTAAGCAAATTCAGCTCCTGTCACTAATTTATTCCACATGGGGAAGACAAAAGAATATGTTTTCTCCTTAAACTATCACGTAATAGGAATTGGTTTCGCTTTAGTGTACCTTAGTTGTGATGTCTATCTGATTACAAGTTGGGCTACTTTTATGTTTATGCAGAACTGTAAATTTATAAGCCGTCCGAAAATTCTCTAAGATGTCATCAGGACACCGTGAAATATACAGCTTTACAGCATTAAGGTCTATTCATTCATTAAAGGTAAAACACATCTAAAATACGAGCACTTTGTAATTGGCCACATAATAAAGTGCTTGTTCTGTGTCACCAATGCCATAAATTTGCACCCAGTTCCTCCTGGCGTACTGCTCTAAATCAATATGTAGCAGCGTATCAGATTCCAATTATCAACGACCGTAAGACTTTGCGATAATACTGAAATGGGCCATGCCTCAAATTGGTTTACTACATAACACATGTTTACAACCACCTGACTCTAATGTAAAATAAGTCTTTAAAAACTGACGTCACATAAAAATGTGAGGGAAGAATCTCCCAAGAGAAGAGCAGTCAATGCTGAAAATCAATGTTGAAAATCTGACGTGACTTTCTTTAGTCTTACAAAAACTTATTATTCCATCTACTTATTGTTACTATAAATGAAAATCTTGATTAGAATTTTTGTTTGATATTACATACAGGTAAACCGAGTGTCAGATTTCTAAACAGAAGCCACTATATGATATCTACGAAATTTCATCATCTTTGATTGACCATGGAAAAATGCAAAGAAAATGCAATAGCAAATATTTGAACATTCAAGTCAAACATAAAGAATATCTTGGAAATGTTTGAATACAAAAAAAAAATTATTTATCTAAATTGTGATTAAATACAATTCCAAACTCTTTTTTAAGGAAGTTTAGCGTATCACTTATGCTTTATCAATTTTGTTATACAAATTTTACTCATAATAAAGACGACTTCCCAAGCTATTGTAGAAAATGCTATTTATAGCAATCAAATTTTTAAACATGTAATATTTTGAACAAAATCGCAGCGCCATTTCTGAGAAAATCAAAAGAATAGAACATATTCTACGTAAAAAGTAGTTTGGGTTCCGCTGAACTTCCTTGTAAATCTTCGTGTTGATGACCTTAACGAGGAAGTTTGATTCTTAATCGACAAGTATGTATCATACTGTTCACAGAGAGACAGACAGACAGAAAACATACACTCACACAAATACAAGCATCTACATGTATGCTTATTATTACACTAATATGCAAAATTTGACTTTTTCTTGGGGTTCTTATTTTAATATGTCATTACCCCTAATTTGAGTAAGCTGAATCAGAATATGAAGTTAGCAGTTTTTCCATCACGTACCAATCCTTCACAATAGAAGGACTAGTAAAATATGAATTTTATACACTACTATATCTAATTTATGTTATATTATTAAATAAAAGTTTTATTAAATAAATCTACAACTGTCAACACAACGCTTTTCATAATAAACTAATAATTTACATGTGTTCTACGAGTAAATAGTCACATTCATTTGAACATTTCACCAGCTTTTGTTTACATTTTGCCCTGAAGTGCACGTCTTCCCATTTCCTTTATGTCTCGGTGAAATCGTTCACACAGCTTCTCGCTGACATAGCCAGGATTTTCCGGATAAAAGTCCAAATGAGATTGCAGGAAATGTACTTTCTCACTCATATTACAACTAGGCAATAACATTTCAAAATGTCTTAATCATATCTTCTACAATTTGTAATTTGGATCCTTTCACGAAAGTTTTGAAAACAATCGAGGACTGTTTTTCACTTCTGTAATCATTTCTTTAAATAAGATATGAAAATCAACCTCCTAATTTGTTGTCCAACAAACATTGCCTATGTAACTTTAGCATCAGATATTTCAGGAAATTTCTTGCAGATTTATTTGCAGCAACTGTGAGTCTTATTTGAAGCTTTAAAAATTGCTTCATATAGACTAATTTTATGTGTAAACGTGGTAAGAGGACAATTTGGATCCACAAGGCAGTCATGAATAACTTTTTTCATTCCTGGCACCAGAATATTTCTCGGCTTCAAATTATTTCTTCTCCAGTACTCAGTACGACTCTGCTATCTCACTCACAAGTAAAACATAGCATTTTAATATAGCCTGATTGCTGACCTAGCAGCATGACAATAACTTTTAAATCTCCACATATCTGACACTTATGATCTGCATAATTGACTTTTTCTAGAAGTAATTTTAGGTTATGATGTGTTTCCTTGAGAAGAACTGAATGGGCTACTGGAACTGATGCACATTTATGTACATTATACAAAAGTGCGCCTAAGTATACTAACTTTAGTATTGTCTGTTGCGATGGTATTATTATTATTATTATTATTATTATTATTATTATTATTATTATTATTATTATTATTATTATTATTATTATTATTATTATTATTATTATTATTATTATTATTATTATTATTATTATTATTATTATTATTATTATTATTATTATTATTATTATTATTATTATTATTATTATTATTATTATTATTATTATTATTATTATTATTATTATTATTATTATTATTATTATTATTATTATTATTATTATTATTATTATTATTATTATTATTATTATTATTATTATTATTATTATTATTATTATTATTATTATTATTATTATTATTATTATTATTATTATTATTATTATTATTATTATTATTATTATTATTATTATTATTATTATTATTATTATTATTATTATTATTATTATTATTATTATTATTATTATTATTATTATTATTATTATTATTATTATTATTATTATTATTATTATTATTATTATTATTATTATTATTATTATTATTATTATTATGAGCTTCAAAAGAATAATTTCAGTATTTGAAATCTCACTATTGAAATTTTTAAGCTTAGTCCCTCTGGCCAAGTTATCTCGCTGGGAGCAGGAGCGGAGTTTGATGTTGCTTGGCTTCCTTCGGCCAAAAACATCGAAATCTTCCTCGAGCTCACTTTCATCCTGCATATCAGGGCAAACGCTGGACCTTTACGTTAGTTGTACCCTTATTCCGAACCAGGATGCTTTAATTTACTCCTGTTTTGGGTATTATCCCACCACTTATTCCTTATGAACTGGGGTTTGGTGGTGGTAAAATGTTAAAATGAAGAGGTGGCATCAGACAAAGAATTGATACGGTAGTCAGCATGAAAATGAATTTGAGATATTATTTTGAACACAAACGACTAATACCACAAAGCGCGAGAAGTATGTTCTATGAGAGCCGGAGTAGATTCCCGATTCATGCTCTTCCAGTCTCCCTTACTTACTAGACATGATGCGAGAGAGAACCTATGTACGAAAACTACCATTCATATCAAACATTTGTACATATGTAATCTGAGTTACTATGGACAATCACAGGCACCGAAGAGGAGTTATTGTCCACCGAAGAACGCCTTGGGACTTGTAGCTTTCGGAGCTGCCACTGATATTTGACACTCCACGTTAAGCAGCATAAAGTTTGGTGACTGCTGCATGGGTGGCTGGGAAGAAGTGCCACGTCCACTTATTTATCAAATACCATTGCCGCTATTCTAAACTACTTTCTTCCTAGCCCCCTGCCTCGCTTAAATAACTACATAAGGGGCAACACTAAGGCTTTCTTCAGATGCAAAAGTACTATTCATACAGAGCTATTGTAATTTATTTGATTAATGATTGTGATCGATAGCGATCCCTGTGAACTATAGCCGGATATGCATCTCCCGGTATAATATAACAATATTTATTCTTTAATTTCTTATTGATTTCATATTTGTACACTCTCACTGTTGAAACATATCTTATCAATTGACTTTAGGTTGCAAGTTAATCTTCAAGGTAGAATATCCTTAAACGAATGGGAATAACTTTTACCTTCTCTACCACTAATGCTTATCTGAATTCCCCCTCAAAAATCTATATCAAGGTTTCGCAAAAATGCCTGTTTTGAGATCCTTTCAATCCAATCGCTGAGAGATAGGGATGTTAAAATCCCACATGGAAAATGTGGATATTGATGGTATTTAGAGAACGAAGAAACAATTTATTCAACTCAACTGAACAAAACGATACCTCAATGAGCTACTACTTGTGGGAGTCGGGAGAGATGTCTTGTTCTCATTGCGTCAGATCCTCCACTTAGCGATAAGCATGCACTCTGCCTGTATTACCTACCTGTGACGTCACTGACGCTGCACTTCCAACTGATAAAACAAATATTTCCTATGAACATTTTCTAGGTCTTGATGCTTTGTTCAGCTGAATTATGGAAATTATATGCATATACAGTATATCAAAACCCCAAAGATGACTGGTTATTTAAAAATGCACTTAAAATGTCTAAAGGGATGCAATGGGAAACTCAGCACAATAGTAGGTATTATTCCATATAAATGGGCATAGAAAGAAAGAAGAGAAGAAGAAGGATCAATCCATAATGCATAAGAATGTGCATAATCAAGAATTATGAAAGCACGCGAATAAGTTTACAATTATTGCATGTGATTTGGTAAATATAAGGTATATTAGAGTAATTGTTATTTTTAAATTGTCTATATCGAAATTTTTGTTTATGAAGGGAATGCTAAATGTGTTATTTATGTATATGAATAAGTGTTGAGAGAAAAAACATAACTTTGTATAAAAGAAGCCGGACCTCGTAGCCGTGGTCGCTAGTGTGTGTGTGTGTGTGTGTGTGTGTGTGTGTGTGTGTGTGTGTGTGTGTGTGTGTGTGTGTGTGTGTGTGTGTGTGTGTGTGTCTAGCGTCGCCGCGTACAGGGCCGTGAGTTCGAGTCCCGCCTTGTGCATGGGTGTTTATGTGTATAGTGTATATATGTGAAAGTACAGGAAACCAACAGTAATCAAACGGAAACAATAAAAAACGGAAAAGTAAGGGAAAAAAACTTACTCGTATTTCCATTTACGACCATTATATGGAAATAAGAGCATTGCTTTATTTAATTTGCAATTATTTGTAATCAAAAATCGGTCAGAGCATACTAGCATTTGTAGAAGGTTCACTTTTTACTTTTTATGCTACGTCTCAATAAGGCATTTATTATATCCCACGCAAAAAGCTGTTGACCGATATTTCACCGCAAATACATGCTTTGACACTCCCTTACTAAAGAAAAGTATGTTTAGAAAATGTGTGTGTATGCGCCTGTTTGTGTGGCTGTGAACAGCATAACTCAAAACTTACAAGTATTTAATACCAAACTTAGTATTATATACCAGACTTCAAGATCAGCATCTTCTAAGGGTGCACGCAGAGATATTCAACAAAATCCTCTCATCCCAGACCATCCTTATTTTCTCAAAAATGGCTCTAATGATTTTGTTACACAATGATATTTATTAAAATACCATATGATATGAGATATTTTCAATTTACATCTTAAACTTCCTCAGCATAACCCCAGAAGGCTTCTTCATTATTGAAAGGTAAGAGATAGACCAATATTTCTGCACAACAAATGTAGACCTCGTAAAAACACACCATTTGTGTCACACAATTTTTTAAGTGGACCATTTCCGAGGTATTCCTTTATACTTTTTTGAATTTTCGAATACCTATATATTTCTCAAATAGGAATAAATTATGCAATTTTTATCTCTAAGCCTTACAATTAAGAAGGAATTTCAAAGACATCACATGGCTAATCAACGGTCCACTTCGTTAGGCGCAGTCCGCTGATCCCTGAGCGGGTTCAAACCCTGCTCAGATGGATTTTAAGTATATTTATGATTTTTCAATTGACAACGTCGTTAACAAATAAATATTGAAACAACTTTCTGTCTCCTAAAGCCCGTATATTTCCATATTTTCTTCGCACCTGCCAGAAAATTTGCAATTAAATAATGCTCATAAATGTTCATTTTAATTAATATGAAGAAAATAGATGGATAAGCATTTATTAGAAAAGCTTTTACAAGAACAGTTAATGTCATGTAATGCAACACATCAGGTTTTATTGTAGCATTTCTATGCCATTGTGTGAAATTGAAATCAGTACAGAATGTCGTGTGGGTAATGCAAATAAGGTATGCAAAAGAATATTATATTTCATGGAAATCGTTTTGATACTTCCTGAATCCAAACACTTTTTAAGTCTTGTTTGTGTGTGTCTGTGCGTGCATGCACACGTGTCTTTCGGTGAACAGTGAATGCCTTAACTCAAAAACGAAACGCTGCTTAAATACCAAACTTGTTATTTCACTTCGGCGTCTTCCAAAGATTTATCATGAAGATTTATTTAAAGAAAATCCGCCCACCCAAATATCTTTTATGTGGAAGAATTAATGTTATTTTTTCTAAAAAGTAGCTCCACAATTTTGATCAAAGTGCCGTAAGCTTAATATATTCGCATAAAAATTATATGTGTTTCTAAATTTTCTGGGAATAGCCTAAGAAGTCCTCTTAATTCCGAATAACTTTTATATAACTGATAGACTGCAAGAATATAGATATAAAATTTCACTACAACAACGTACATCTCGTTATAATGTCCATTATATCTCACATACATTTTCTTGTGACCTGAATCATTTGTGAGTTATTCTTTATTGTTTCTTGGAATTTTTAAATACTTACACTCTTTGGGTGGCAAATCGTTTCTCGTTTCGCTGGTGGTCATGCAAAGAAGATAAAATTTCAAAGCTCTCACATACGAACTAATATAATAACTAATAATAAATTTTAAAATGTTTAAGAAAGCTCATCTCTATTAATTAGAAGTAGCTAGACTTTCTAATGAGCAGAAAGTAGAGGAAATCATGAGAATGCAACAACATATTTTTCTTTTCCTTTCGTTTTTGGAGTAAACAGTAGGAGTCAGAGAGAGAGCAGAATCCAGGATTTCTTTTGGTTTTGCTTCGCTTAAAATGTTCTTACATTGACCTATACAACTCTCTGCTGAATAGCCCAGTGTAAGGGGGTTTTGGTGGTAAGGAAGCCGAATAATTAAAGAGGCTGCGAAATGGGCCCGTGGCATTTACTGTGCAGTTGTTCGTTGCCAGTACTTCTTCCCTTAGAGCTCCTTGCATTTGAACTTAAACGCTTGGTTTTAAAAATATATGAAGCCAGTTATTTTGGGTACTGCTCTGAACGTTAACTACATAAAAGTTTGTCTAACAGTTTTGCAATGAATTTACTTTCTTTACTACGTAAATTCAGCAAATATATGCTCTGATTTCATCCTAAATACATGTTTTATGCCCCTAAAATTATCTACTTACGCAAAGACCCTTCTGCTTGCTGTGTACGTTTAAACTGCGCAAATAAAAAGTATTTAAATAAACATTATGATAATATAGAATTTTCTCATGGCCATGCAGATTCCTAATCTCATACACATTATTCTGAAAATTTTGAATGTTTAATATCTATGAGAATATTTGTAAGATTTAGAAGAAACGTGGAACTCAAGCAGTAGATAAAACTCTCACACGACGAACATCTGCAGAACAAAATTTGCTCCAATTTTATATATACTCTAATCTATATATAATAGATGTAATTTTTATATATAGTCTTAAATCACAAGCCATGTTTTATCGCTTTAAATCTTACTGGCATTATTATTGTTACCACACCGTCAGTTTTTCTTTATACGAACGTTTTATATTACTCCACTGCATTTATATAACGCTTACAGACTTCTTTCATCTGTTAGCCCCTCGGAACTAAGAAATATATTTTATAAATGTGTTAAACTGATGGGTTTTTAAAGAATAGTTAGTAAGTATTTTGGAAAATTAAAATTTCCCATTTTTTCCATGTAAAGTCTAGGGTTGAGATTTTCTTCAAAGCAAGTTAATAATGCAGTTATCCAGTCTGAGCTATGTTTCAAATTTCAAGTCTATAGGTCATGGCAAGTTGTAAATCAATGGCAAAGCTTCTCCAAGGGACAGGCAGGTTCTAAATGAGTTAATAAAAATGTGAAAAAATCGAAGTGTTCAATAAATAACAAAGTTAATATTTAAGTTCTATATCTTCCAAAGAATAATATAAAGTTTTCAAAAAGGTCCTTCTACTCATTACAAATAATATTTTGTCTATTTTTATGATCTGAAATAGCATCTGGCATTTTTATTAAAATACTATATATTTAAGATATATTCACGATAAATGAAATAAAAACGATGTTGATTTTTCTGGAAATAACCTCTGAAGTTTCCTTCATGCTCAACAACTTTTGTATACATAAATGGTAAACCTCAAGAGACAGGTAAAAGTGTAAAAGTCAAAAGGGAATGAGGAATCCGGTACATTGGATTGGTTTTATGTTATAACATCACAAGCAGAACGGCTATAATTTATTCTACTTATCGTACTAGTGTAGAAGAAAGTCATTCAATAGGATGGTACTTCAACAGATTAAGTTATTTATTTACGTAACTAATAAAATATTTAGGTTATTTGATTTCTCTTCTAAAGTCTTCATTTTGAATTAATTTCGTGTAATTTTGAATTACCGGTGGACTACACTGATATGCAAAGAACTACTTCACAGAAATTATAAATATCGTGGAACACAACTTGATAGTTTTTTGGTATTAACCATTTCCGAAATATAGCTGCTATTGATTTGAAATTTCCGTTCTGTATTCGTTGGAAATTTTCAATGCACCGTGCAATTGGTTCCTGTGAAGAAGTTATGTAAGGGGTAAAGTCTTACATCTAGTTTAGTGTCCCTGTTTTTAAATACTAGATTTAATCTCCTTTATACTCATTCTATTTAAAACGAAATGTGCTTATCCCTATTAACATGAAGTAAGTTGATTAAAAATATGGTTTTGTAAGAATAATTTACATAAAGGGTATGAAGTGAAGACACCGTAAAGAGAAAATAATATGAAACAACAATTAATGTTTTAAAATATTTCTTCTTTTATGACTCACTTTTCCCAGTTCATGCCATGGGCGAGGTTTGCGAAGAATTGTCTTTTATTTTTCTTTAATGCGTTCTGGTGAGCACATTGTTATAGCTGTTCCACTGTTATAGCTAGATAGCTCTCAAATAGAAACATTAACATAAAAGTCCTCTACTTAATGTAGAGGACAGAAGTTCACTTTTTTCGGGATTTATAACTGCTAAAGTATCTATAGCAAGAGCTGCATTTGTTTTCTACAACAACAATACAATTTTGTTCAAGAAAATATATTTTCGCATGAAGATATTCTAATTTATTCTAGTATTGCATTGTATCATTGTAGCATTCGGCTAAACTATCTGATAATTTTCATATGCATACATCTTGGGTGCGCAGGATTTCAATCGTGTTTATTGTGCCTTTGTGCTCTGCAGGAGAGAGAGAGAGAGAGAGAGAGAGAGAGAGAGAGAGAGAGAGAGAGAGAGAGAGAGAGAGAGAGAGAGATAAGGTGAGGGAATATCGATGTAGATGTAGTGGTGATACACCCAAATTAAGCGGCTTCTTTAACGTTTCTATTTAGCTATTAAATCCTCCATATGTGCATTGAGAGCAGAGGACCTTCAAAGTTCTTATCTTAGGTGGTGGAGAAAGGTTCCCCTACAGTTGACACATCCGTAAGTGCAGTTTTCGGTAGACAGTTCTATGTTAGATGCCAGTATTAAAAATGCTTTGAATATTATAGGGAAAGGAAGCTAAAATGAAAGGAAGTGGACTGTGTGGTAGTAATTTCAGCATTTCTCTAGCAAGCCCGCCTCGGTAGCGCGGTGGTAGCATGTCTGCCTCACGTTCAAGAGGTCCCAAGTTCGAATCTCGATCACGGTCAGTTACCTGGATAAGGTTTTTTCCGGGGTTTTCCCTTATTCTGAAAGAAGATTGTCGGGTAACTCTAAGCTCCATGGACCGTGGGCTCATTTGAGCATTTCACCCATTCCATTTATCGTCCCATATGACTTAACGTTGGAGGACGTAAATTACAAAAAAAAAAAAAAAAAAAAAAACTAGAATTCTTATTTTCTCGGAGATTTAATTTAGGATTTTCCTTAGGTGTTGCAGCCTTAACCTTTCGCGAAGTATTATTTAACACAATACACCCAAATGAAAAATGTTTTTTTCGCAAAGTATGTTGACTTAAGAGGTCCTGAATTAAACTATAGAAGTTTTACCACTCGGGCTGGACAGTTTAAATAAACACTGCGATCGGCGTAGCTAAGATGTATCTGGCATTGTTAAACTCAATTCATTTTATCACAGATTAGAGTATATACAAATACAAATATATGTTTTATTTAGACGGTAAAATTCTATCACCCATGTAAAGTCCATCGCTTTAAATTAGAATTTCCGTTTCATTTCAGGTTTTCATATCACCAATGATGCCCGGAGGGAATCCTTTTCAACATAAATACTACGCAATTAAATTAATTTTTTATTGAAAGCCAATACTTAAGTAAAAGGTGCTTTTCTTTGTTGTTTCTTTTTACTGGCTTAAACGGGAATTTCCTTCAGTGGCAGTGTTTATGTACTCGGCAGATGTTTGTGGTATTGTTCGTTTTTAAAATATAATCTCGTTTCGTTTAAAACAAAACACATATATTTATGCCTTTATGGTAATGCATCTATGCAGTCTAAACACCCCAAAAAATATACCAGAGATGTTTTTAAATATTTTACAGCTGCAGTCGCAATTTTGAGCACGTGCTTCCTCCATTTATTAGGAAGCCAGACTCAGCTGCGAGCGATCGTCACTTTGTGTTTTCCTATTGTCAGGGCGTTTTGAAATGTTCAAAACAATCGAACCACCTGCCGTCTGTGAAACCACATCAGTGCTTTGTTTGAATGCGAGAAATATTAACGCCAGCATTCATCGCTAATTTTACTGTGTGAGGTTATGAGAAAACAGTAATAATGTGTAACGATATTCAGCCACATACAGACGAACAAAGTCATGATTTAATCGTTTCATTTGGCTGGAAACAATTATTATTCGACCATCCCGTCTATCGTCTGGTTCCACATCAAGCTATTTTATTTGATTATTCATTTCAAAGACATTGATGTGAAACAAAGAAGTGTGACTTGACTTTCATCACAAGAGGCATCATTGTTTCACGAAGGCATGCAAAACTGGATACAAGTTGCCAGCATAACAGGGAGCCTATGTGAAGTATACTCCATGGCCGAAAGCTCGACTTTCATTAACTTGACACGTCTGATCACCCCACGAAGCTTTCATTAATAACGCTCACAGTGAAAGCTTCAAGCCTTATAATATTTATGCAAATAAACGTTACAGATACATTCTCTCTTGTTGGTCTAAACTGTTCAAGTGGTCTACTTTTTTCATATAGTAAGTTCTGTTCATTTTATTATTCTTATTTTTCCGATGGTCATGCAAAGAAAAGTTGGAAATATCAAAACCAGCGACTAGCTTCTAAAAGGATTGTCACCCAAGTCCCTATACGAGTACCTACCTATATATATAAAGTATTTTGACTGTTGCATTTTAGATAAATGTTTATTTGAATTGACATGAAGCAGCTGGAAGAAGAGCTCTTTGTAAGTATATTTTGTATAGCAGTAAACATAGAAAATTACGTAAATGTAACAAGTCTAAGTTTTGGGAGGTACGATTAAAATTTTTGATTTGGCTACAAGATGCGCCATGTAAATCTAGCATTTTAATTATTCTTAGCATCATTAAACTATTTTCATCATAATTAGGGTTTCCTTAGATCTTGAAATCTAGTAATGGAAGCTTAATATTGCTTAGTAAAACCAGATATTCCAAACACAAATTTGAACTTCTGAAGGTGGAACAATAGCTCATAAACTTGGCAGAAATTAAATTAAAATGAACAAGTTATTAATGAACTGTTATATATTAAATATAAAGAGCAACATAGTTTTAGGATTGAGGTTCTTATCTTCATTTTTTCTGGGGGGCGGAAGGATTTGTTTACTTTTAGGTTAATCTATCACTTATTTGTGTACTGCCCTAAATCAGTTAACAATATTCACTATATATACATATAAGTTTTGGAATTTTGAGTTAAGCTGACCGCTCACTTACTCATTCACTCATTCACTTTACTCGCTCAAACACACGCGCACGCATTCAGGGGACTTCAACGTGAGTGTTTCTATGAAATCAGATTTTAGGATGGAATGCAATACTATGAGCATGGGAGAGATGGTAAAATAACAATAACTATTTTCCATATATTGTTTATAACTTGAGCACATATCATTTGCTATTCGATGTACATGTTCTAGCCAAGTTTTTCTAAAACTTTTTATTATTTTGTTTATATTATATGCCCAATTCTTGTAGCATAACACCTACCTGTTTAAATCGTATATTATAATCCAAGATACGAGTTGTTCAGAACAATTTCGTAACTAACCTGGGAATGTAACACCAACTTTCTTTACATAGAAATAATTTTGTTAATTTCTTATTTTCGTGTTTATGATTTAATTATTATAATATCCTGTTTGAGAGATATTGTGTATTTTCTTTGCAAATGAGACCTAAATTTTAAGTTTTCCTTGGATAGTATATCAAGTACCCTTTATTTTCTCTTTCTTATAATTTTGCGTACCAAAATTATCTAGTTGTCGACGAGATCTTAAACTCTATACACTGACTCATTTGTTGTAATTCGTTATGCTCGATCATGTCAAACTTTAGTATTTATACGAATGGTAGTAGTACTTTAATGGGTCTCATTAAAGTACATCTGTTCATGAAAGTGTTGGTTGGCCACATAGCATTGTGAAAGCGCAAGTATCGATTAATTTTGTTTCGATCGACTACGGTACTAGCGCTAGTTTATAAAAGGTCAAAATATCTGACACTAGTAACAGCTAGCTACATTCAACTTAAATCCCCAGAAATTACGGCGGAAGCACTCAATGTTACCAATAACTTGCTGCCAAAAAGGTCAAGAAAGGTGTACGGAAAATTCTATTCACAATTCATGGATTGGAAAATATCATAAGGTATAAATTCGTTCTCAGAAAATTTATTCCTAGTGTGTTTCAAGAAGTGTCTCAAAATATAAAGTCATCGACCTTGTGGACTTGCTATTCTATTTTTAAATCAGCAGTCAACATTCATTTATTCAATTTGTTTCAGTTTGTCTATACTTTCTTTAGGTTAAACTGTGTCACACGTTAACAGCTGTTTATAGGGAAGTGTTCAATATTTCTGCGCCTGCGTACTACGTACTACGCCTCACAATTGTAACATATCACTAAAATCAGAAATGAATACTTTAAAATGAAACCTTTAATTTAGATACATGAACGAGCATAAAGAGTTGAATGAAACTTGACTAAAATGGTATTAAATCGCTCTCATCATAATTATTAACCTCGCTTCGCTTTGCTTGCTCGGTTAATAATAATACTCGCATTTTAATTACTGCCATTATAGTTGAGTAGCATAATATACTAGTATAAATTGGAAGCTGTAAAATAGAGTTCATTAAAATATACAAGTTTTTTGTATCAAGTAACGTTTTTATTTTTAAGGCTGAAATCTGAAAGGTCCTTTATGAACCTTTGATCTAATGAGATACTCTCACTCTGTCTCTCTTGCCCACCTCTGCAGCGTAAGACGTAGCGTGGCTGCTTCACGTTCAGGAGATCAAGAGCTCCAATCTAGGTCTATGGATCCTGGGCTCATTTGAGCATCACTTCAAGGTTTTCATTCATCGTACTATATGAACTTGAAGTACATACATTAAAAATAAAATAAAACTGCATCTCTGTCGCTGTTACTTTCTCTGCCACGTCGATCCAGTCTTAGAACCAGATTTGGTGTAAACAAATTATGTTAAGTTTCACATGAATTAAAAGTTTCCAACGATACTTGATTAACGTACATCTTTAAAATCCCAATACACGCATAGCTAAGGTAAATTATATCATTATGTAGAACAATTTTAAAGTTAGATCATATCGACCAATGACAACAGCTGCATAATCATAACGCTGAAGTATCTACCATTGTTTTCAACTTGATGTGGTTTAAAGGGATTTAGTGCATATTCAGGCATCCTTTCATTTTCTGCGCTTCTGTTTCTGATTCCTGAGGCCTCTCTTGAGCTGTTTTTTTCGCTTAATATTACGCAAAATTTATCCCTTTTACCAATTACAGTTAAATATGACGCTAGTCCTACAAACAGATATTTACATCGGAGTAATAGTTAAAATCATTGAACAGGTATAACAGCTACATCAAAACAGAGCAAACGATATGCAGCATTTAATAACGCTAAAATATATATATTTTTAAATTTTGGAAACCTTTGACTATTTTCACAGAATATATCCTTAGGATAGAATGGATAGAGGATATATTGTTTAATAAAATATACAGCATACCTACATAAGATGCAACTGTAAAATTTTACCAATAGAGGAAGCTCTGTAAATGTAACAATAACACCTTTCATTAATTTTAGAATATGTTTTTACTGCTTAAATATCCTTCAGAGTGGTAAAAGGACGCGTTAATGTAACTAATGATACAAGAGGTATTTAAAAATAATTTTTTCTCGCCGTGTACATATAATATTGTTGAATTAAAAGTAAGTTTTTTACACTACACATACGAGTTGAAGAGCCGCTTTTATGTAACTTTTGTAATCGATGTATTTAACATTCGAAATATAGGCGTCAAATGCAATCAATATATGTGAGAGCCTATTATTCTCAGTATTGGGGAAGGTTCAAGACTTGCGTGAAATGGCAACCCTGAAGAAAATCAACATTACGCTGATAATACCTCAAGAGCACTGATAATTATGATCGATCTCACCGCCCGCTTCAGCTGAAGAGGCACATTCAAGAGATGCACAGTGAAAAGGTGGCCGTTTGCACTTCTATCCTGTGCAGTATGTAACATTAATAGTGCATCAAAGAATGCGTTAAAGGTTGAGAAGAAAGATAAAAATCCTACTCAGAATACTCACTGTAACACGGTTTTCGGGTACCAGTGTTTTATGCACTCTCCATTGCGATAAACAGACGTAGAAAATGCACTTGTGAATTTTGGTGAAAATCTAGGAAAATCAAACATTTAATTTAATCGATGGAAATTAACCATTTCTTCACACTAGCCGTATATAGGTTGAGGTTTTGGATAGATAGGGTCAACTTAGATAGAGGCCGTGGCATTGAATTTTTCAAGTTAACTCTATCCAAAACATTTAACTTCTTGCCCTTATTGTATTTGCTCTCCATACCTTCATGTTGCCTTTGAGTTCTAATATCACCAACAATTAAACTTCTGTATGCCCTTTTAAACACTCTTGAACAAACTTTTGATACCGACTTCACTTTTAAATGTAATATTTTCAAAACTACTTTCTCAGTGTTCTTTATTTCTGAAAATGCTCAATTGTCAAACTTTTGAACGATTAACTTTTAATATTTAGAAAAAATATCTTAAATGACGTCATAAGAGGCTCACGGAGCTACTTTTAACTGTGAACATTTCATAAAATTACCATACATTAATAAACATAGCCGATTCTTAAAATGAAAATTTAGGTTTTTATGATTTTCATAAGAGCAGTGACGTAGGGAGAAAATGAAAAATCTGAAATGCAGAGTGTTTTTGCAGTTATAGATTTCAGTGTCTTTAATGGCACAGATAAGTAAAACTCCCATCATAAATAGAGTGCAGTTTTACAATCTGAAATATTCCCACCTTACTTATTCGTTTCCTTCAATATTTATTTCATTACATATTAATACTCACATAGCTCGTTGCTGTGCAAATGTTTGCCTCTTATGAAAAAGCTTCACCAACAGCCTTAATATCATACAACAATATTTCTGCTGCAAAGTTTTAGGACAGTAAAAATTACAGAGTACGTGGCTTTAGTAATCATTTTCATTGATTAAAATTTCTAAAACCTTAGTGTTTTAGGTTCAAACCCCAAAATATTGTTATAATATTTATTTCAAATTCCTTTTATTGGTAGTTAGAAATAATTCATCTTAAATGAATAAAAGTAATGGTAAAAAGTGTACGAGATTAAGTGACAATTGAAAGAAAAGGTGTGATTGAGTGTGCCATGAAGAAAAGAAATTAAACAGTATTAATTTGTTTAACGATGCTACACAAAATATATAAAATAATTTAAAATAATGTTTGAATATCAAATTTCTTGAGTTTTAAAGAAAATATTGTAAGAAGTACCAAATATGGTATGAACGCATTGGTCATCAAATCTGACTTGGTCCAATGAAGAAATATTTACTTGCCATGGCAACTCAAACTTGAATTAGTAGGAAGGAAGACATTCTCGCTAATTGTAAAGAGGAAAGACCTATGTGTAGACAACGCGTATTTAATAATCTAAAGAAATTGTAAAATTTTATCATTTGAAATTGAGTATTCAGTTATGTTGATAGAACAATTGTAAATCTACACCTCGACGTATCTTGTTAATTCATAACTTCAAGATAAAATATTGAAGTATTTCGTTTTTTAAACAGTAAATTTATATTATTTACAAAGAGTTTAGCTCCATCGGGCTTCCTTTCCGAGACCGTCCCCGAGGTAAGAATACCTCATGCACAGATTGGAGCAAATCATGTGTAAACCTAGAGGAATTGTTCAACTTAGAACACTGGAAGTGAGCAAAAGCACAGATTGAGACGACTTTGTGATCCAGGACTTTAACTCCCAGAGGTGAGGAAGAATCATCTGTAATGCAACAGTAACTTTCTAGGTATTAATCCTGTTCCATATAACGCATTTATGAACTTGTTTTTCAAAATAACTATTTTTATTTGCAAATCGTTTAGACACTTTGTGACATAGATATGTCTAAAACACAAAATTTAAATTTGGCTCCAAGTTGTTGTTGTTGTTGTTGTTTTTTTTTTTTTTTTTTGGAGCAATGATATTTTATTATTGACTGAGGACACTGGAAGTAGTCAATTATCGTTTGCTGAAACCTAAACTCGGAATCTCGAAACTTACAAAGTCCAAGTTAGCGTATGCACTTAGCAAAGAAAAAATTTTCAACGAAGATCTACAGGTAAACCATGGGATTCCATCAACAGACGTATGGGAAACACTATTAAAATACAGAACGAAGAAGAGAAAACAAATCTGGCCGAGTCCTACGAAAGGGAGGCCATGAAGAATAAGAGACAGACAACAAACAGGATCTTCAACATTTTGTGAACTCGGTGGCGATACAAGGAAATCACTATAAACTGTGCAAAAGCGAATGGGTTCTTTCACATTGTGACGAAATCTGTGTGTACTGTACCGTGAACAACGCAGCCTATATCACCTAACGGCTTAAACAATTGGGTAACGTCCGTTATGAAATTTTGGGAATGTGCAAAGTGGCGATGTATTACATTAATAGCCCTATGCAAAAGTAGTGTGCTCTATTATTATTATTATTATTATTATTATTATTATTATTATTATTATTATTATTATTATTATTATTATTATTATTATTATTATTATTATTATTATTATTATTATTATTATTATTATTATTATTATTATTATTATTATTATTATTATTATTATTATTATTATTATTATTATTATTATTATTATTATTATTATTATTATTATTATTATTATTATTATTATTATTATTATTATTATTATTATTATTATTATTATTATTATTATTATTATTATTATTATTATTATTATTATTATTATTATTATTATTATTATTATTATTATTATTATTATTATTATTATTATTATTATTATTATTATTATTATTATTATTATTATTATTATTATTATTATTATTATTATTATTATTATTATTATTATTATTATTATTATTATTATTATTATTATTATTATTATTATTATTATTATTATTATTATTATTATTATTATTATTATTATTATTATTATTATTATTATTATTATTATTATTATTATTATTATTATTATTATTATTATTATTATTATTATTATTATTATTATTATTATTATTATTATTATTATTATTATTATTATTATTATTATTATTATTATTATTATTATTATTATTATTATTATTATTATTATTATTATTATTATTATTATTATTATTATTATTATTATTATTATTATTATTATTATTATTATTATTATTATTATTATTATTATTATTATTATTATTATTATTATTATTATTATTATTATTATTATTATTATTATTATTATTATTATTATTATTATTATTATTATTATTATTATTATTATTATTATTATTATTATTATTATTATTATTATTATTATTATTATTATTATTATTATTATTATTATTATTGTTATTATTATTGTAGTTGTTAACTATTAGAACCATAAAATATAACTTTCCTCAGGAAATGCTCAAGGAGCTGATCTAAACTTTCGAAGTTCGTCGTAGAATGTATCACAAATATACGTTAAATATGTCAAATAATTGCCTAAGCTATTCGTAATTTCCAAATTTTATAGTTCTTTCTCTTTTTTTCATAAGTTTTCTATATAATAAAAATTCTCTACATAGAGGCATCCATGTCTCATTATAACAACAGTTTAAGGCCATTGCAGAAGTAGCAAATGACAAATTAGGCTCGATTATGTGTAAAATTCGAATAAGACAGGTATTAACGTTATTTAGAACGATGTATCTGGCTGTAGTACCAAAGGAAACATGACTATTACACAAAAGATGTAAACTTCATCATCTACATCACTACCCATAGGTCACTTTTCTGCTTCAAAAATGGAGAACCGATGATAGAATTCAAACGACATTTTATCAAAAATTATTTGCTTATCTATTGTAAAATCATCACAGAAAAGTGTAGTTCAAAAGAATTCATTATATATTGGGTTGTAGATTCACAGGAATATCCAGAAGATTGAGTTAAATATACAAAAGCAGCTGGCTCTATGCTCTCTTTGACTTTACATAGTTCTTTTATCACCTCACGACAAAGATCGACTACTGCTTAAAATATTTTAAAAATTCAAGGGAATAGCAGCAAGTATCTAAAAATTGTTAATTGACACAAAAATACTGTTTTCGAAGTATTACTCTACAAACTGTTATCAAGAACACAATGATTAATTTAGATTGTTTTAGGGACAGAATAAATGGTAAAAACAACTTTTGTTTGGAAAATGTAAGTTAATTATTATTTCTTAAAGTATAAACTTGAAAGAAGCGTAGGGACTATTATTTCTTAGTTTTGCCCACACAAAACATTCTACTGGAATATAAATATTTTCTAAAGCATTATTAAAATTAATTTAGTAGTTATTATGCGTCATCATTTGTTGAATCAAATTTAAATAATGTAATAAATAATCATTTAATGAGATCTACATTCTTCATGCGAAGTTTTATCTTTCTCTTGTCGTTTCATTTAAAGAGAATAATGAGGTCTCCACCAATTTATTAACAGACAAATTCAAGACACGTGTGTACTCTCTTGTCCATGTCCATATCTTAACTTTGTGCTGTTTTAATAAAAATCGTTGAACTAGTTTGAGGAAATAGATTTCATCACTTTTGTAAGATTCCTGAAAAATTCCTCTATTTCAGGTTTTAGACTAATAGTCTTTTTCCACTCTGACATATTCTTTATAGAGTCTTTATTTCCAATTTCTGAAATAAATTTAAAACTCAAAGGACAGAAAACCATCTTATCTATCGCTTTTGCGCTATGCTGTTCACATAACACATTAAAGTATATTTATCTAATTATGTTATGTTCAGGGGATCTCCAAACTTACATCTCCTTTGAAAACAAATTTGGGTAGAGTGCAATATTACTCTATGCACAGTAGATAAGCACTAGGGATGTAAAATTAAACTAAAGATATTGAGAATCTTTGAAAACCAAATAAATGTCCATTCTTAGAATAGTTTTATGCAGCATCTACTTCTTGCTCTCATTTAAAACACATCAATCAATCGTAGAGGACCCAGGACAAGAGTAATAAGTGTATTAGACGCAGCCAGTCAAGAGCACGTCTGCAAAATTAGTGTCGTTTACCATTGTCATGTCTGTATTGTACATTGCTATTTATAGTTTGCTGTAATAAATGACATAAATCCGTAAAAATTAGTAGTTCAGAATGTTATGTTGATTTAACTGAAGTTTTTACTATTTAAAGCATTAAATAAAGGAATTCAAGATCAAATTGAAAAATTGAAGGAAAGTTTTTCTTTCTAAATATTAATTTTTTATTTGATATGACATATATCTTATACTAAAGGATTTATTCTGTCCTAACTGACAATGACCTTAAAAAGTAGTACTGGAAAGTGGTTTTTATGAAGACATTCATTCATTTTATTTTGTGAACCATAAAAGGGTAGTTTTGCTATTTAATTAGTCAATAATGTGCGTAAATGATGAAAAAATATTTCATTCCAAATCAATTACTTAACACGTTCTTAGGAGCACAGCTGATTTTATCATCAAATGCCTGACAACTAGATAAAATTGTGTTAACTTGAAAATTTCGATATGCACAGCACGTTGAAATTAAAAATGGCAGGAAAACAAAAATAGAGCTGATAAATGGTCTTGGTAACGCCATAAATAACCTTTTGTAATTTGATATATATTATCCGTAATTAAGCTAACAATCGCAATAAAAATGTATAATCACGATGAAGAAAAAGTCAAGCTCATAAATGTTTCTAATATTCACAAACTTGCAATGCCTGTTTCTTTAAAAGTAATACGATATTGTCGCGAGGCTTTTTTTAGTGGAGGGTTGCGGCCCACGCATACAGGACCGCCGTGAGGGAGAGAGAGAAGCGGGGAAAGAAAGAGACAGAAACGTGCCAAAGCCACGCACCACGGAGCGGATGAGTGCGCAGGCACCTGCTAAGAGAGAGAGAGAGAGAGAGAGAGAGAGAGAGAGAGAGAGAGAGAGACGAGAGAGAGAGAGAGAGATAGAGAGAGAGAGAGAGCAGAGGAGAAGAGAGAGAGAGAGAGAGGAGAGACGAGAGATGAGAGAGAGAGTAGAGAGAGCGAGAGAGAGAGAGAGAGAGAGAGAGAGAGAGACGAGATAGAGAGAGAGAGAGAGAGAGAGAGAGAGAGAGAGAGAGAGAGAGAGAGAGAGAGAGAGAGAGAGAGAGAGAGAGGGAAAAAGATACAGAGAGATGTGTGGATAATTCCTCTCCTTTTCTCACTGCACCCCGAAAGGACTTGAAGCGTCGACAAGTTTAGTGAAACAAATGAGTGGAGGTATAATATGAGCTGAGCTGCTAGTCGTGAATGGGGTCGCTATTGTGTGTATAGACATTTTGAACTGTACAAATTGCAAGTTGCACTGATAATCGTGCACTGATTTGAAAGTGAATTGTTTTGTTTGTTTACGTATGTTGAAGACACGAGAGACTGTATTGGTGTATGTTACGTCATTTTGCCAGGGCTGTACAAAACTTCTTTCTACGAAAATAAATGTCATTTGAAAATCTGCAAACTAGACTTTCTACATTTTTTGAACCCACAAAGTCGACATTATGGCTGTCAGGAGTGAAACACGCGGATAAAAGCTCCATTGGGAAATATTCTAGAAGAGCTAAAAGCAATGAGAACAGTGAATGACACCCTCCCTGCGAAGACGGAGGCGGCAAATAGCAGCTTGGCCAAGGCGATAACCATGGAAATGAAAGCGAAACGACAGACTAGCCATGGAAAGGAAGGCCGAATTATCCGAAATAAACTACTGCAAACGAGGCCCTGTCCTCGCTAAATATGAAGAAAGAGTTACCCGAGCGTGAAGAAGGACGTCACGGAGCTGGGTAATCGGAGTTACCCGGCGTGAAGAAGGACGTCACGGAGTCTGGTAATCGGATGGGTCAAGTGGACGAGCGCATCGAAGACCTGGCGAACCGAGTAAGTGAAACTACAGGGGAAAGGCCAACAGCAACACCAAGTCCTGAGTGCCTATGGTGGACGACATCATCGGCAAAAGGTTAAAGTATTTGAAGGCCGACGCGTCGGGCCGCGACACAACATCCGCGCGCGTCAACCATCGAAGTACGACGGAGCGTCAACTTTCGAAGTCTTCCGCCGCCAATTCGACAGAGTAGGTCAATAGCACAAACAAGTGGTCATCAGAAGAAGAGACCGCAAAGTTAATAACCATACTCCAGGACGGGCCGCAGAGGTTCTAAACGCTGTGCAGCGGTGGCACCCAAGGACATCTGGAAGTTCCTCGAAACCGCTTCGAAAACCACCACATCCGTGTCCCGGAAGCCACCTATGCATTCGTTGACGGGGTATGAGACTTCGAGTTACGTCAGCGCCAAATGCACGGCGACTACAAGAACATCCACGAGGCGCTAACGGCCGCATTGAGGATGTGAGGCGGCCAAGCTAACGGCTACCCGACTTCGAGAACAAGGAGTATCCGCTACAATGACGACCGAAGACCAGGCAAGGGACGCCGGTGAACACCTAGTGACGTGTGTTGGGGGTGGTGACCAGCCGGGAAACCTGGAGAGAAACTGCCCACACCAAAAACAGCAGCTGGAAAACGAGCAAAAGCCGGCGTGTCGAGGGACACGTCGGCACCATCACCACCTTCCCCTTGAGAGACATTGCGTGGTGGCGTCCTTGTGGACACCGGGGCAGCCGTGACCATCATAAGACCTGAAGTGGCCAGGGGTTTGCGACGGGGAAAACCGAGCCGACCATACCAGGTAGTTACGGCATCGGGTGACACCTTACCCGTAGAGAAGGAGGCCCATGCTGGAGTTGAACTTGGTGAAGGAGTGCCGTGCGTCTGTGGGTGTTCGTCGCGGAGGTGGCTGAGGAGGAGATACTGGGATTGTATGCCGCAGGACCCAATAGGCGACGGTCGACTTCGGCAGGAAGCTCCTGCGACTCAACGGAGAAGAGGTGATACTCCACCACACGGAAGAACGCCTTGGAATCTGCAGAGTCATGCTGACAGAAGACGTGGTTGTTCCCGTGAGAAGCGAGGTGGTAGTGATGGACGTGACTGGAAGGGCCAGTGGAAGAAGAACATGATTCTGGACCGGAAGGCGCCTATGCACGGACTCTATTTAGCTAGGACATTGTTGCCGTGCCGAGAGGAGGTGCAGGTAAGGCTGCTCAATCCAACGACACCGATTACGACATCCAGCCCTGGATGGAGTTGGGGACGTGCGAGACCGTGATTAGCGTAACGCAAATCAACAACATCCAGGAGTCGGTACCGACGCAGCACATGGGGCCCGGCTGAAAGGCTTAATGCAGAGGGCGGCCGACACCTGACGTAGAACAACTCGAGAAGGTTCAACAACTCCTGCGACGTTATCAGCGCGTCTTCAGCCTAGGCAACAGTGACTACGGCGGTACGGACCGAGTGTCCACTGCATCGAAATCGTAGATGCCCAGTCTATTCGGCAACCACCCAGACGCGTTCCGCTGGCAAAACAAGCGGCGGTGCGAGTCATGCTATTGCACATGAGATCCAGGGGAGAGATTGAATATTCTGACAGCCCTTGGTGTTCCCCTGTAGTCTTGGTGGCGAAGAAAAACGGCAAGCTACGTTTCTGCATGGACTACAGGAAGCTCAAAGCTGTTACCAGGAAGGACTAGTTCCCCTTACCCCGATTAACGGACACCGTGGACACGCTTGCTGGTGCACAGTGATTCACCTGAAGTCGGATTACTGGCAGGTAGCTCTAGACCCGAGAGACAAGGAGAAGACCCCATTCTCAACAAGCCAAGGGCTTTGGCAGTTCACAGTTATGCCCTTTGGTCTCTCCAACGCAGCAGCTACCTTCCAGGTACTCATGGAGTCAGTGATGAGAGGATGATGATATATATAAGGGCACTCAACTACGGCGGTCATCAGCGCCCTTTAAAAAACTAATCATGGCAAAAGCCAGATATAAAAACTTTCCAAAAAACTATACAAATGCAACAAAAACCTATTGAAAATACACGTACATATAAAACATCAATCATAACCTACCAAAAACCTCGTTCACCAAACTCCCAAAACCCCAAACCAGAAAACAATCTAAAATCCTTCTCCACGTGTCTCCACGCACGGCCTACACGTGGGTGGGCTTTTGACCGTCTCCCTCAACCACGAAGAGGAGCCCACACGAGGGAGACTGTTGGCTCGGGACCCCGGGTGCGCCAAACCCGTACCTAATGAAGTAGGCCCCTGGGGGGAGTGATGAGAGGATTGACTTATGACGCCTGCCTGCTATACCTGGACACATCATAATCGAAGGTAAGATATTCGAAGACGATCTCGACAACCTGAGAAGGTGCTGCAGAGACTGCAGGCGACCATCCTGAACGCGAAGAAGTGCCAGCTTATCCGCAAGGAAGTCAACTACTTGGCCACATATTCTCACAAACCGGAGTAGCCACAGACCCGGAGAAGATACAGGCCGTGAGAGATTGTCCTCGGCCAAAGGATAAGAGAGAATTGCGTAGTTTCCTAGGGCTGTGCAGTTATTACCGCCGTTTCCTAAAGGACTTCTCCAACATCGCCAAACCCCTCACTCGCCTGACAGAAGAACACAGGTCTTATGCGTGGATGAAGGACGCCGAAGGCGCTCTCCAGCAGCTGAAGAAGAAACTTGGCAGTCGTCCCATTTTGATATTTCAGCAACCAGGCGGCGCCTTCGTTGTGGACACTGACGTCAGTGACCACTGCATTGGATGCGTCCTATCCCAAGGTCAGGACTTGGGGACTGACCACTCCGCCCTAACCTGGCTACTTAGTTCTAGACACCTAGAAGGCGCGACAGCGCGTTGCGTCCAGAGAGTACAGAAGTACGACTTCACCTCCGAACATCACAGAAGGAAGAGCCACGGCAACGCAGACGCCATGTCCCGAAGACGCTGCCCAGAAGAATACGGCCAATGCACAAGAGAAGAAGAGAGGGAGTGTGCCGCAACTCTCAGAGTGGTTACAGCAGTGCCTGCGGGTCTATTATGTGTGTAAATATTTGAACTGTACCGAATTGGAAGTTAAGAGCTAAAAATAGCGTATTGATTTGAAAGTGAATTCTTTTGTTTGTTTACGTGTGATGAAGCCACGGGAGACTGTGTTGTTATATGTTACGAGGGCTGTTCAATAAAGAATGATCCCATTTTTATTTAGAACGTACCTTTACTCATCCTTATAATTTTAATGGCCCTTCTCAAAATAGTCTCCCCTGAATGCGATGCACTTGTCCCTGCGTTTTTGCCAGTCTTCAAAGACATGCTGGAAACTATTTTTGAGAGATCCTTCAAAATCGCCTACGCAGCCTTCACCACTGCTTCTGATGATGGATAATGCCTCCCACGGAGACGTTTTTTCAAGTTAGGAAATAGAAAACTATCGCATGGGGCTAAATCCGACTATGGGGAATGTGAGGGTTGCACTTCACGTTGATTTTTGCAAGATGTTCAGCAACAACATTGGCAATATGCGGCCGCGAATTATCGTGGTGCAGCATCCAGCCTGCTTCACGGAAATTTGGTCTTTTGCGCCTTATATGGACTTGCAATGTTTTCAGGACATCCCTGTAGTATTGTTCAGTTACAGATGTGTGTGCAGGTACAACAAAGAATGAGAAGACCATAACTTATCCAGCAGAAGCAACCACTTTTGCTATTTTGGTGTGTTGGTGATGACGGAGCTTTCTACACTGAGCTTTGCTGTTTGCTCTCAGGATCCAAAAAATGTAGCCAAGTTTCATAGGCAGTGATTACGTTTGAAGAACCTCCGGATATTCCTCTAACATGAACTTAAACTGCATGCAGACCTACATGCGAATGTCCTTTTGCTCGGGAATCAACAGTCTTGGAAGCCATCGCGCACAAACATGTCTCATGTGTAATGTTTCTGTCACGAACGTGTGTGGTGGCACCCAATGAAATATTCAGTATTTCAGAAAGTGATCTTAAGGTAACTCGTCGATCCTTTCTCACAATGCCCGCCTCGGTAACGTAGATGGTAGCATGTCTGCCTCACGTTCAAGAGGTCCCAAGTTCGAATCTCGGTCAGGGTGAGCTACCTGGATAAGGTTTTTTCCGGGATTTTCCCTTATCCTGATAGACAAATGTCGGGTAACTCTAAGTTCCATGGACCCCGAACGCATTGGGCATCATTTCACCCATTTCATTCATCGTCTGATATGACTAAATGTTGGAGGACGTTAATTACAAATAAAAAAATCTCACAATGGCAACAGCAGTGTTCATGTTTTCTTCCGTAAGAGCAGTAACTGGAGCACCGGGTCCCTTTCCTTTGAAATTGATTGTCTCCCGATTTTATAGGCCTCAACTGGAGATTTGTTGAGACGAAAGCAGAATTTCAAAGCCGCATATTGTTCCTCGCGTGTCACCTCCATTGCAGCGGTAGGCGATACTGAATATGTCTGAACTTGCCTATTTCTCACACGCGAGAACCAGGAGTACCAACACTGAAACTATTACGGCGTGTTTATTTCACATTAAGCTAACAGGTTGAATTTTAGTGCGAAAAATTATGACCGTAAAAAATTATGATCATTCTTTATTGAACAGCCCTCGTACGTCATTCTGCTACTATCAGGGCTGTGAAAAACGTCTTTCTAGGGAAATAAAGAGTAGTTTGAGATTCTGCAAACTAGACTTTTAATTTTACGAACCCTTAAAATCACCATATTAATAGCTAAAAGTTCACAATACAAGTATTATACAAACAATTCTTACATTCAAACGACACACTTTATGGTTTTCTTTATGAAAGATCTTAGCATCTTTAATATTTTATCTCCGGATTGAATCATGTCAGTAAATTTTTAACTTATTCTGAAGCATTCCTCATTACATGCAAACACCCAGAAAAAAGGACAATTGAATTCTCAGGTTAAATCGAAGGTGAATCGCTTTAGATTAGCTTCATAGACCGATGTGCTTGCATTTGCAATACTATTTTAGTATTGAATTAATAATCCTGCTTGTGGTACAAAATTTGAGCTAAAATAAGATCTGAAGCTTTCCTGGCGACGAATACACTCACTTTCTTCTTGGGCAGCTAGACTGGTGAAAAAATGATTAGACGTCAGCGTCTCGGGAGTGTGCAGCTCTCCCATCATCAGGATATTTATAAAATGTTATAACCACAACTATAATAAGCAAAGACAAAACACTATCAAAATTCGCATTACTGAACAAAGGACTGTTTTCAGCAAATTAAATGCCAGGGCAGGAGATGGCGTGACTATAGAAAATTGTGTCAAAGAAACGTAACTACTTAACTTGATTATCAAGCTGGATTGATATTTGCTTCTTAATTCGACGGATTTCCTTTTAAGGTCGGTAGTTCTGCCTATGGAATAAAAAATTGATACATAATTATGTTTTAAAGGAAATAAATTGTTCGATTCGGCCGAACCTGTTAAATTGGTTATTGAAATGCAAAGAATTATTTAGCAAGATGTGATGAAATCATTTGAGTTTTATAACAAGTTATCCCACTGGATATATTTATTTTATAAAACAATCGGCTGTAAGGAACAGAGAAGGAACAAACCATTTTAGGACCTAAAGTTCCATTCCAAAAAATTAATGGTTAAAATAATAACATAATACTTAGTAATAAGGGGAACTGTGATATGTTATCGTTCAGAACGACAAACGGAAACATAAACTGCAGTCAATCACAGGAGAGGGAGTGAAACAGCTGCACTGATATTCCTACCTACAGAACGATCACCAATACACACGACAAAGCAGAGCATGTATGTGCATAAAATGAACGTGAGCTATCCGGTTATAGGGTGTTACACTCACAACTCTCTGCTCTTGTACAAGTTCTTCAAATGCTTAGTTTATATATTTAATTGAAATTGCAATAAACATCTACAAAAACGTCTTATTGCATAATTCGTTTTAGGCAGGAACTTCTACTTGTAAACAGAAGGTGCATAAATGATAGTCAAATATTTTATGGCCTGCTTGCTATATGAAGGCTTTTAACTTCCTCTCCGTTTAAATAAGTAAAAGATAAAAGTAAACGCATTTATTATTTGAAAATAAAAAATATATGTCTTTCATATCTTATTTATCATGAAAACATCATAAATATGTGCTATTTTAATAAGCATTTTGGGATGGGGGAATTTGTTGAAAAATTTTCGTGTGGCTTCCTTGAAATAAGCTAAATTTCAGCAGCAAATTTGAATTTAATCGACTTTTCATTTTAAAGTTATACTATTCACACACATACAAACGCGCGCGCGCGTGCACACACTCACTCACTCACTCACTCACTCACTCACTCACTCACTCATATTCACACACAGGCACACACATACACACACCACTCACTCACTCATACAGAAACACATACACACATACACACACTGACAGATAATGCACGCGAATCTTGTGTATGTCCTTTTTTGGATTCATATTAAAATTCCTTGCATAAAATACTTTTAGTGGACAAATAAAACGCATAACTTAAATTTCTGGTAATAGCTTGTAAAGCCCCTTTATTTATAAGAATTATTATATAAGTTTGTAAATTAATGAGTAAACGTTAAGCGATAGACTAAAATATCTGCATAAAATATCTTTAAAGCACTAATTATTTAAAATATTCTTTTTTGTGGCATATTTTCATGATATCCATTATTAGTGACTTGAATTGCTCAATATTTTGTCATTCTTTTATCTTCTGACGATATCTGCCTGGCGCATCAAGAAAGTGATAAGGAAATGGAATGAAGGGAAATAATAGAAAGTAAATTGGGATATGAAAGTAAGCAATCCAGCATTCTCCTAAGTGACAAAGGAAAATTACGAAAATTCAAGATTATAATGTACAGTCGACAGCAATCGAATCCACCACCTCCCGTATAAGATTACCCTGTCCCCACCCAGTATGTGACTCTCGGAATGAACTAAATTCATATGGCGAAATATTTTGTTGTTATTGTTGTTGTAATTTACGTCCTTCAACTTTAAGTCATATCGGACGTTGAATGACATGGGTGAAATGATGCTCAGATGAGTCCGGGGTCCATGGAGCTTAGAGTTACCCGACATTCGTCTTTCAGGATAAGGGAAAACCCCGGAAAAACCTTATCCAGGTAACTCACCCTGACCGAGATTCGAACTCGGGACCTCTTGAACGTTAGGCAGACACATATGGCGAAAGACCTTTGAGACTATATTAAATAAAGAGGTAATTCTTATGGCATAATTAATATTATTATTGATGAACTCTTGATATGTTCCGCCAGAAGAGAATTATTATTTTTTATTATGCTACTCCAGAGGAGAAACAATAATTTGAAATCACTTAAAGCTTAATTGAAATTAACAAATTTAATAGAAGTCAGATAAAACAATAATTGATAAAATACTTACTCTACCTTAGACAACCTTAAAGCATCTTTTGCTAATAATCGTGACCAGGTTTATTATAATCTGCTCGAAAATGTGGGGCACAGAATTCTCGAGAGCAGAGGTGAATGAAAAAAAAAGAGTAAAACAAATTTGAGATTACAGAATTTACTCTCTGGACAGAAATAATGTGATCGCTGCCACAGACTAGTGTGAATTATGCTGTGAGTGTGACACTTTTTGAAATTTAGAAACGCTTAAAACTCGCACTCTAGTTTTGGCCGCCATAGTTGCTGCGAATTGTTGCAATAATCATCCCATGTTTCTGACACCCATTGGAGTTCAAATCTTCAAGCTGTGCGCCCAGGAGCTACATAGTACTTCTACATAATACTACAGCTACATAATACTCGCACTGCTTTGACTTAAAATACCGTGTTAGGACTTCGAAGTACTTTTGATCTTTCCAGGCTCTTTTGGTTTTATAATTATGACATTAGTTAATTCAGAGCTAAGGATTTTCTCTGGATATTCAGAAACGATTCATTGAAGATTTGCATATGAACTGCAGAACTTATAACATTCATCAGATATCAGTTTCAAGAAATCAAAAATAGTTGATAAAGCGTTCAACATCTCTTCACTTTGTTATCAATGTACACAAAATAGGTTATCAAATGTGGCTGTAAACATGCCTGTAAAAAATTCAATTATAAGCAAGAAATGAATTAAAACTGTATAGATGCTCCTGTTTTGGATTTCATCGAGGAACACCTTAAGATTACTATTTTCTGACTGTATATGCAATCTTGTTTCGTGAACGTAGACGTTCATGAACTTTTGTAGTGAAATAAAATCAAATTTCTTGTTTCCAGTATCCTAAAGGCTTTGCAGATGAAAAGTGCTAAACGAAGTAATTCGGCGTATGAGGAGCGCTTAACTTGGAAAAGGAGACGTTCAGGTTTCTTATTTCAGTTTATGAAGGACAACTCGAAGCTATTTTTGATAACTTGTTCCCTGGAATTAAACGTTTTTACACAATTCCGGTAATAGTACCTACTGCTGAGAGGTCCTTCAGTAGGCTACTCAACCATTACCAAACCTGGCAACTGGAAGAAGAGCAGAAGATCCGTGGTTCAAATCCCTATAGCATTGAATTTTTCAAGCTAACTCTACCTTTCCATACTTTAGCCTACACACGGCTAGTGTGAAAGAATAATTTATTTCCATTAATTGACCTAATAGTGGTTAACTATAAAGCCCGGGCCTTAAAGTACTTACACGTTGTAAGTAGCCATTAAGGTAGTTGTCTCATGTGTTTATGACAACTCCTAAGTGGTTTACTGGGAAAAACACGAGTCAATTGGAGAATTTAATGTCATATCGGCACGTTGGCTATAGTAGCTCAATGGTTAGAGTGGCTGCGGAAACCAGAAGATCCGTGGTTCAAATCCCGAGTATGACATTCAATTTTTCAGTCTGATTTTACCTTTCCTTAATTTTTTTATGTTAAGTATATTTGTGCCCTTGAGTCTACCTTTACAATAGCATTACTAAAAGGCGAATAAGTACCAAACGTAGCATTTGTTTCAAGTTAAATTTCTTTGTGCTGTCAGGCAGTTCCGAGAGAGTCCCTTTTATTGTTGAAACATTTTCTGTGCTTCTGACATTTTTGGAAGGTATGTTCTTTGTTTTGCTTTTTAAATTAGCGTTTCCAGCGTTAAGTTCTATCGGACTTTGAATGAAATGGATTAAATGATGCTTAAATAAGCCTAGGGTTCATTGTGACTATTCAACTGTTTCTAACGATGTCATTGAATGGATACAGCATTTCATAGCCAGAATATAGAGTCTTCTGAAACATTTTAATTTTGTCGCAGTTTCCAATAGCTCTTTTGATCTTGCAATGAAATGTGCTAGGTAACTGTCTTATGAACATGTATATCTATTAACATAAAACATAAACATGCATTTAGCCAGAATAGTTTGTAAAAGCTTTATTCAAATAAAGTATTTCTGGAAAGGGTTATTTGAAAGTAAATCTAGATTTATGATAGACATATTATAACCATTATTTGAAATAAAGGAAAGGTTGCATAAAAGCTGTGTATTTAATACTCAAATGTACCTGGTTCATACATTAGCATGCAAAACTTTATTTTTGTACCTACCTACTGACCGACTGACCAACCGACCGAAAGACTAACCCAGCCACCTACTGATCGACCGAACAACCCACCCACCTACATACCCAACGACCTACGCACCAACAAATATACCGATCGACCAATCTTCCTACCTACCTGCCTACAGTAAGCCCACCCGCTCATGGCCCTGGCAGGAATGCGACGGAAGTAAATAATTTTAAGTAGGCGGTGATATCTGAATTTAGAGACGTGGTTCTGGTTTTGATAACGACACAGTACCAAGCTTGGAAACTGTATTCACGCCAGATTAAAGCAAAGAAATTGCTCAAAATAGCGAAACTTAAATATTATACAATTATTCACTTCATGCAATATGTTTATCTTATAAAAACCATGAGCTCCCCTCAAGCAAGTGGAGTAGCCAGCTGTTCTTCGGAGGTAGATACATTTTCGCTGCAGGAGTAGGAAGAGAAAGAAGAATCGCTGCTATCTTCTCGCGGAGAAAGCATGAAATTGTCGATGATGTTTTCAACTATATCTTGTTTCTCCCAGTAATCATTTTTTAAATTTTCTAAACGTTTACAAAAACCCTGCCAGTGTGTTTCGCTCACAAGTGATGTACCTTCAAGCGTTATATCACTCAATTTCTCGTAGGCATAAGTCACCTGTTACATTTCTTTCTCTAACTGTTCATTCTAGTTCTATAGGATTTAGATTATACATGTATGGCAGCAAGCGAACGACAGCGCGGCCCAACGAAACTAAAAATGCATCCACATGAAAAGCATTTTCTTTGTATTTGTTTCAATCATCCGTTTTGCGCATAGAACTGTGAAACTGGAACCCTTTGTTCTGCAAACTTAATGCTCGTATCATAGCAGATTTCACAGAACTCCTAACACTATCCACTTCCACACTGTGATACGGAGCATTGTTTAATACCCCAGCAGAACAAGAGAGTACTTTAGGAGCCATCTTTTCTCGGATCCAGTTTTCAAATTCACATGGTTCATTTGTCAATAGTAATAGCCTGCAGTTGTCCCAGCCCTTTAAATGAGAAAAGAGCTTTCCAGGAACCCGTTTAAGCTACCTGAATGAACTATTATAAACCTATTGCCTGCATTCGTTTTTGCATGAATGCCAAATTCCTTCTCAGTTGGCCACCACCTGCCGAAAGAGGTATTGCTATACACACAGTTTTCATCAATACAAAATTTTGATCAAATAATCGTGCCAACAATTAACGATATGAGAGTTCTATAAGTGCATTTCATTTGTTCTGAAATTTCCTACATTTAAATCCCTGCTCTCAAAGTACTTTCCAAAGCGAACCCCATTCTCATGGAGAATTTATCTTCTCTCGAACAACACGCAACAATTTATTTAGAGTAGAAACACGATTTTCGACACCTAAAAGCCATGTATTATTATCCGAATCATAGATCGCTCAAAATCATACACATTCACTACAGAGTGTGCAGCTCTTGTTCTTCGGTTTTTCCCTGGCATGGATTTCGCCACTTACACGTAAATCTTGCACCTGTTTGTGAAACACCTATATAGACGGCAGCTCTTGCAGCTCTTGACCTCTTCCTAGCTTCCTAGTCACATGTCACATCCCCCAATCAGAATGCATCACTCTTTTGTCTTTGCTTCCGACATAACACTATAAAGAGTACGGCATTGAAGGACATATGAGACGGAGCTGCGAGGGCTGCGTAGAGGGACTGTCCTATCATAGGCGTGCAGAGATGCTTAGTTCGGAACGCCAGCACAAGTGTGAGCAACAGAGATTTCTCTTTTTCATACGCCCAAAATTACTATTAGACTCTGTATATGTCTTGGTATATGCGGCAAGAATTTCTGAGACATCTTGTACAAAGGCCATTTTTCTACGACTTATGGTTCTCGAGTTATCGTTTCGGGAATAAACACTTTACTTCCGTGTTTATGCTTCTGATATGCTTCAAATTCCAGTTTTTCCCGCGTGTTATTCCTTTTCATTACGCAGCACTGAGCAGGACATCAAAAAGTGACGTTAGAAACTGCGTATATTTAGTTTATAAATTAACTGGCCAGGATCACTGCAGTCCAGGAGCGCGTGTATTCTTTGAAGTTCGGTTCAGGACCAATGAGTAACGGAAATTGAGTATAAGGTGCTTTGTGTAACTGTGACAATAAGCAGAAATGTCACATGTTTACATTGTGTTTTATGAATGTTAATAATGTCACTTTCAAAGCCTACCACCAGTGGCGCAGGTACTAAGGTAAAGTACTCCACTCCCAGGCCAGAAATAATATTTTTAAAGTATAGTTTCTTTAAGGAATTGTCATGTGAGAAAGTGTATGTCCGGATCAATTTTTTCACAGACGGGAACTCACGACCAGAGCGTGCAACGTGAGTGTGCATACTGTGTCCCGTATTGTGAAACAGGGCAAAACTTCTAGTACAGATATTGGTGAATCTTTATTTATTTTATTTAAGCGAGCAACTCCTCTACAATATATTGTTTTCAGAAATCCAGGTAAGTTAATTCCAGTAGATGAGCATATTAATATTGAATGTTACAGTTTATAATGTTATCATATTACCCTTTGCTGCGTAAGTTTACGTTCTAAGAATTTGTCAGACGACATATGTTACTTTCTTCGTTCCCTCTCCGTATCTTCCACTCTCTGGCGCATCAGTTGGCAACAGGGCAGCCACCGTGTGTACTCATTGGTTCAACTCATATGCCTTCTGAAATCGTATGCCGTGTAGTGACTCGTATGTTTTTCTAAATTGAAACTAAGAGAAATCTGCAATGAATAAGCATAGCGTGAATAACATTGGAGGAGTACCATAGGTTGGAAACACCTGAAGCAAAACAACGTTAGCATGCATGTTTATAAAACTGAGATTAGACTATCGGAATGTGTCTGCTCTACCCCTCATTCCCCTGGGGCCATACGCTCGTGGACAGATAGTAGTTACCTGCATTTTGTTACTCCGCCAAAAGCTGATCCGGCGGTATAAAGGAGAGAACTGTGTATGACAGCCGGCTGCTGCTGTCATCACAAACCGAGACGTACGTGGCCATTTGTTCTGCCACCAACCAAGTTTCGCATTCGTGTTTACCGTCCTTAGAACTATCCACTTCGAGAGGATTGCAGAACCACCTTGACCAATACTCAACTCAACTCCATGCTGGCGGGCTGTTAGGAACAGCCCGAAGGTAGTCAAATCGTGTACCTGCTCTGGGAAGAGCTTAACCACGTAGTGGCGGGATGTGGGTGTTGCAGAATGACGGATGTAGATTAAGTGGGGGTAGTGAAGGGAGGTAGCTTGTTGCTCCTCAGAATAAGACTTCACTTAAGCTAGCCAGTTGAGTCATATAGTGCAGCGAGAAGTTCTATAAAGAATCTATAAGCAGAGCAAGTTGGTGTATGCAACAAAAGCTCAAGTATACATAAACGCTACAGTAAACTCAAAGGACCAGTCGTATTTGTTCTGAGCACTATTAAAAATTATAAGCTAGCACTGTGCTAACAGTTTCACTACAAATATAGCCAGCTTAGAACAACTTGCTGTTGTTATATTTGTTGCACTGGTGTCAAAAGCGGGATAGGAATGCCACTATGGAGACGATTTTTAACCCATTAAATCCCAGTGTCCTATTTAGAGGACATCACATATAAGTATTAATGAATCTCTAATTAATTATTTTTTCTAATTACTGTTGCTTTATGTCCTGTAATGATACTGCTTAAAACTGATTTATGTTTTCTGAAAATTATAATCAGTAAATAGTACCTTTTATTGCGTATTCAGTACTGAGCCATTTTTTCAGTTATTACAGATGTTTACATTATTGATAATTTGTGCATGTTTTAAGTAAGTAGAAATTATCCTTCCTGTTGGCATTTACAGCCAACAATCTGCACTTTAAACCCATTGCATTGTTAAATCAATGTCACTCATATTCACTATTCGGCATTGTTACAAATATTTGTTTACTATAAATAGGACACTGGGACTTGATGATATCATTTCAACTGCTACTGTTGACGCATGTTCCAACTTGAGAAGCTGACACTTCAGATTCATTTCCTTCTTAAGAGTGCTAGTTAGTATATCAAGTGATATTATAAACCATTCTTAACTTAACTTAACCACTGGCGCGACAGCTCTAAGTGGGCCAAGGGCTACCAACCCGACTGCCGGCCTCACGCCCACTTACGCATGGCAGAGGTGGGTGATCATCCAACCGATACGGGCAGGAGATGTTGTCAGCATCTTGGCATCCCCCAGCCGAAACGTTGGTTTTCGTGACCAGGGCCGCTTACCTAGCGTAAGCTCCTCACTTTAATCACGATGCTAATTGGGCATCGGTGCTATAGCCGGGACCGAAAATTGTGATACAATTCAGTACATTATTTTTGCGTGTGATACGTGTACTGCAAGTATTTAGTTACTGAGATAGGTAATTATTTTATAATCTAGTGAAGGAACTTATACAGAAAAGTGGCCAGGACATTATGTATTATCTAAAGAGTGTTAGTAGTTTCGTTGCAATTCCAGAGGTGCAACTCTGTGCATGCAGAGATTTTTGGTGATTTGTCTTAGTGTAAGGGAATTTATAGCATCATATATAAAATTAATTACTATTAATAAAAAGTTTCCTTAAAATAAATAATGCATAGCCAGATGGACATATCTTTTCTCCCTAGTTAGTGCAAAGATTTCTATTATACTTTTGTTTCATTTAGAATAAATGCCATGGCTTTCAGAAGAGTACGTTCCCTCACTGAAGAGGAAATTAGAAGAAATAGTAAACAGTGAATCATTTTGTGAAGTGACATCAGATAATCAGGACTTTATTGATGCCATTGTATGTCCTCCTGAAGTGGATTATTAGACTGATGAAGAAGACGGTCCAGATGATGCTGTTGGAATTGTAGAGGTGTCTGATGTGCCAGGGGATACTGAATTGCATTATGTAGAGTCAGATAAGAACAAAGAAACTGAACATGAAACTGCGCTGCCAAGCACATCCCAGTTTTCTAGAAGTAAGTCAAGGAAGAGGCATCTTACTGATGATGAAAGCAACTGGACAAAGACGACTCCTATTTATAAAAAAATGTCTAAATGGAATGAGGATGATATCAGCGTAAAGAGAGGAGAATTAAGGAAACAACTTTCTTCCTTGACTCTGAAGGAGATGTTTGAAGAATTGATAAGCGAAAACATATGTGTTCATAGTAAAAGAAACTGTAAGATATGTAGTGAGGTAAAAGATATGCATGATTTTGTCCTGACAGCTGAAGAATTGAAGATCTTTATCGGATTTCTGATTTTTGCTGGCTGCCACATTCTCCCTGAAGAGAAACTATACTGATCTGAGGATGAAGATTTTGGCACACCAATTATAAAGAAATCTATATCCAGTAGCAAAAATAAGAAGTCGAAACGCTTGATTCATTTCCGAGATAATGACTTAGCCAATGAAAATAAGCACGACTGCAGATTCAAGATTAGACCTCTGCTGAGAATTATGAACGAATCTTTTCAGAAATGTGGAATATTTTATGAAGAATATATGTACTACTTGGATATAAAGGGAAACCAAAACATGCTGTGTCAAATGCCAAGTAACTCATATATGAAGTGTTTTGTGCCATATCGCAATAAATAAAATGTTCAACATCAAATGCAGCATATGCGGTATAATGATACTGTTAGATTCCAGTCTCCTATTTAGAGGACGGCCATTATTTCAAAATGTATACATATTGTTATCTATTTTATATTTCTAGCTATTCATAGAGTATAGACATAAAAATAAGCAATAAACGTTTCAGTTTTCAAAAATAAATAATTTAGGATTTAGTGGTTAAAAATAATTGGCTAAAGCGCAAAAGATGAAGGTGAAAATGGATTCAGGAATAAGGAAAATGATGAGGGAAATGAAATCAGAAATGGCGAAAACGAGCAGATAAATTATATATATAATGTGGAATGGAACAAACAGGAAGTGGAAATAACGACAGAAGTGAAGACAGAAATGAAAGGTAAAATGAAATCCGACATTGAATTGGAAATGGAATCTGCCATGGACAAGATGGTATATAGCATAGAATATATGAAGGAGTAAGTGAAGACAAAAATGAAGATGTCAAGCAGGAAATGATGATGTAAAGAAACATTTATAAATTACCATCCGGTATGGAACAATACATGAAAGACCTTAAGCAACGTCTTCTTGGTCTCTAGTATTTCGGGCAGCGCTGAGACGTCAGTGAAGTCTTCCGCCAAGAATTCCTTAGGACCAGCCTGTGAGGTTGAACTCTTCGGACAGCGGCTGGGATACGCAGGTGGGAACGCAGCTGTTGAATCACAAGCCTTCTGCGACTATGATGTCTTGCGATGGACTCAGCATCATTGGGTCAACATCATCGCAAGACCTGGGACAATTAATGAAAGATGTAGTAAAGAGCGCATCCGAGTTTCTACATACTTGCGCCTCAAATGGAGAGCTTCGATACTTGGTCGCTACCAGACAAAGACGGTCAAACTGAACGAGCGCTCCACTACATCGGAGGCGTCCGATTATTACGTAACAACTTAGATGGTTTCCGCTGGCTAAGCAGGCGGAGCTTAAGGACACACCGCAAAACAGTGCAAACGGATCAACGAAGGGTTTGAAATGAAATGTGTAGTGTTTAACGCCCGCTTTTACTACATACGGCACCGCAGGCGATGACACTGATGATACATTATATGAAGATGGAGTACCGGTGGAATGAGATGGCGGGGGAAACCGGAGATCCCGGAGAAAACCCGCCCCAGCGCCATGTTGTCCATCACAAATCTCACTTTGCGGTCGCCTGGGATCGAACCCGGGCTGCCTTGGTGAGAGCCAAGCGGTCTAACCACTGAGCCACGGCGCGGCCGTCGAAGGGGTTGATAACAAATGCTGTTCCCTTTTGGTCCTAGTGAAGCAGAAGTACGACAAATGACTTGTCTGAGTGGACTAAAGGACATTGTACGCTGTCACTTGCAAGTACTGCTTTTCCTCACTCCGTGTTGATGTCAGCCCGGCATGATTCTGTTGTCCAGTGGTTTTCGACCCCGGACTGAATTCTGGGTACTTCCAAGTGGTTACAAGTCACAAAGCCAAAGATGAAACCACATTTTCGACAGCGTAAGGGCTTTGGTAGCTTATAACCTTAGGCCTGCACAGGTACAGCCACCTTCCTGCGCCTAATGCAGGCGAAGGTTAGGGTGCTGACCTACCATTCTTTCCTGCTATACCTGGTCGAGAAAATAGTGTTTGACAGCACATTCGAAGGTCATTTGAAGATCCTGAGCAATGTACTACAGACTGTAGACAACCAACCTGAACCTGTCAGCATTTCATCGTAGACACCAGCGCCAACAGTAACGACATTAGAGATATACTATCCCGGGTCCAGAGTGGGGAAAGAGAGTATATTAACACTCTTGCCAAGGCCGAAAGAAAATACCGTGTTATCAGGTATGAGTTTCCGGTAGTGGTGAAAGTGTTGGAACCTTTGTATAACTATCTGTACGATTAGCCGTTCTGCATAAGAACTGGTGACTCCACTTTCACTGAGCCATTGAGTTTCAAGAACCTGGAGGGCCCATTGGACCCAAGAGTTCTAAGATCGCAACTCAACATCGGAATGTTAGAATGGAAGGAACCATGCCATATGGGATGCCTTACCAAGAATGTCCTGCTCGGAGGAATCCGGCCACTGCACTTAGAGAATAGGAGAAGGAGCGCATCGCAGCACTCCACGTGATTTGTATAGTAGCTATAGACGAATTGGATCGTGAAGAGAGAGCAGCTAATGGACGACAACTTGTAACCGCTCCTTAGAGAAGTGGAAGCACTTTCTTAGGCCCTGATGTGAGGACATCACACCCAAGAGTAGTGAATATAAATCTGACTCTCCTCAGCGATATTTACTCAAGGTCGAGGCATGTTTTTCAAGAGTTTTTGAGTCCGCTCAGGAGAAGACCATGAGACAGGACATGGTACCTCCTCTGTGTAAGGTTGCAAAAGTCCTGTAACAGTACATGCGGGTTCATCCATAGGACATCTTGGATCCAATCGAACGATCGACAAACTCCTAAAGAGGTGCTACTGGTTAACACTACGGCAGGATGCTGGAAGTAGTGCTGGCAGTTTAATGCGTGTGTGAGGCAATACTTGACCCCCAGACTAATGAACGGGGCCAAATGCAGTAATATAACTTTAGAAATAGAAATAAATTATGCAATAAATCGCTGCTGCTGTCACAAGTCGAGAAATACGTACCGTTTGTCAGCAAAGCTTCGAGAGCCTTCTTTTTTTGCTGACTGTAGAACTATCTACTTTGAGAAGCTTCCAAAACCATTCTATTTTGATGAAAATATAAGAGAGCAGACGATCGAGTCAGTAAGTGGACCGAATCATTCCGTGAGATTCAAGAATGTACAGAAAGTTCGCACTATGATGAATTCTATGGTTTAGTCGTGATGCTCTGAGGTTTAATATTAGCGGTGTGCGAATAGTGCAATTGTCATGCACTGTGGCGTAGTGGGCTAGGGCGTTGCGCTTTGGTTCCCTGCCCGGGTTCGATCCCACCCTTCGGGTGCAAATTTTAAGATTCGGGTATAGGAACAGTGTCCACTAACTTCGTGATGAATATGAGGAGCTACGATAGGTAGCGAATCTCGATCAAGAACGCCAAATTCCCGGCTGGGGGTGCCGAGATGATTACCACACCACCCGTATCAGTTACGCCTTGCGTATATGTGAGTGATGCGTCGGGTTAGCAGACGCTAAATCGCTTGCGGGCTGTTACTCTCTGGATTAATATTTAATTAACAAATAATATAATTTTAGTTAATTGATGGAAATTAATCATTTCTCCACACTAGCCTTATATAGGCTAAGATATTTGATGGATAGAGTCAACATGAAAAATTCAATGCCATGGCCGGGATTTGAACCACGGATCTCCTGGTTTCCGTCCAGTCGCTCATAACCTTTGAGCTACCATAGCCAACGTGCCGTCCTGACATTAAATTCTCCAGTTGACTCGTATATTTCCCCGGTAGACCACTAGGGGCTCTCGCACCCGAGATACACCGTTTGTGGCGACTTACTATTGTACGTACTTAAGTCCCAGGCTTCATCATTTAACTCTTATTATTTTAGTTAATTGATGGAAATTAATCATTTCTCCACACTAGCCTTATATAGGCTAAGATATTTGATGGATAGAGTCAACATGAAAAATTCAATGCAATGGCCGGGATTTGAACCACGGATCTCCTGGTTTCCGTCCAGTCGCTCCTAACCTTTGAGCTACCATAGCCAACGTGCCGTCCTGACATTAAATTCTCCAGTTGACTCGTATATTTCCCCGGTAGACCACTAGGGGCTCTCGCACCCGAGATACACCGTTTGTGGCGACTTACTATTGTAAGTACTTAAGTCCCAGGCTTCATCATTTAACTCTTATTATTTTAGTTAATTGATGGAAATTAATCATTTCTCCACACTAGCCTTATATAGGCTAAGGTTTTTTGATAGATAGATTCAACATGAAAAATTCAATGCCATGGCCGGGATTTGAAGGCTAGTGTGGAGAAATGATTAATTTCCATCAATTAACTAAAATAATAAGAGTTAAATGATGAAACCTGGGACTAAGTACTTACAATAGTAAGTCGCCACAAACGGTGTATCTCGGATGCGAGAGCCCCTAGTGGTCTACCGGGGAAATATACGAGTCAACTGGAGAATTTAATGTCAGGACGGCACGTTGGCCATGGTAGCTCAAAGGTTAGGAGCGACTGGACGGAAACCAGGAGATCCGTGGTTCAAATCCCGGCCATGGCATTGAATTTTTCATGTTGACTCTATCCATCTAACAAATAATATAAGTTTAAGAAACCTGGTGTTGTTTTGCGCACAATGTATATGCACATTACATATATTACATAACTACTTACTCACCCAGCTGCTACACACAAGTTATACTTTCTAACGTACTTTTATCCATGATACCTCATATAACTCATGTTTTTCTTTTCTTGCTAGAATGATAACAAATTAACCAATAAGTATGGAAACGGCATTTCAATTTTAATTCCTGCAGCAGAGAGCTCCTGTCATGGGGAAAAGATCGGAAACTTTTAATGTGTATCTGCAATGACGTCTTTGTAAAAATGTAACACTTTACCTGTAATAATGGACCAGAGACGGCGGAGAATGAGGAAGGAGTTCCGACTTCGAGTCCAGGTAAATGCGCAGCGTGACGCGGTGAGCAAAGTTACTGCAGCAACATAATGCCGTAAAGCACATCATAAACATAATGAGATATACCGTGATTCCCACTGACAATTGGTAACTTAAACTTGGAACAGGACTTCAAGTGGATGATGAGGTGATGATCACCGAGTGGATTATCTCGAAGCCCCAGATTGGGAAGCCATTTTTAACGGAATATTTTGTTGGCTGGTTTTCTTCGGATCATATCTTCAATTCGTTGATGGCCGCCTATAGCTTCTTTCCTGATTTTTGCCAAGAAAAACTACGTCATCGACATAAAGGATTCTTGGTGCTGAACTGCGAGTGAGTAGGTGTAAATCATAAACGCATTGTGACATAAATTAATTAATGGCTTCAGAAACGTCAGTTTTCTTCACAATATTAACTTGAAATCGATTTCCCTCACACTGATAAGATTTTACTTCTTTACTCGACGATGTTCATACACAGAATGATGGTAATTCTAAATAATCTGAAAATATTGAATTTACCGTTACTATGGTAATTCAATAACTTCTCCTTGATTTACGTCTTCTTCGGCGAATCACTTTTCATTACCATATTAGGCAATTTACATGATCGTTTGTTTAAATGATATTTAAACAATTTAACTTGCAAGTAACATATTTTTTATAATTTCATACTACTATTATCGTCGTTAAACACATTAACATTATTGCTGTTCCTTATTTATACCTATTTAATCACAAGTTTACCTTCAATTGTTTCTTAATCTTGTTCACTTTCCGCGAATTTCTTTAGTGCTAATATTTTAAACTCTAAATAACATTATAAAACAAATAGATATATTGATTTTTCGGAGTCAAAATAAAACAACCGTTACAAATGCCCCCCATTAGAATATATGGAATACATTTTTTTAAATAACACTGTGACGCTGTTCTCCATATATTCTGATGCTTGCCCCTGTGACGAGATATCACCCTCTTAAATTCAAGCGATGAACAAAACAAACTTAATTCTACAATATCAACATATTCTTCTCACTAACATAACAATTTCAATATATAGATGGATGGATGGATGGATGGATGGATGGATGGATGGATGGATGGACGGAGGACGGACGGACCTTTTTAAAAACTAATTTTAACATATACACAATTTATATACAAAAGGTCTCTCTGGTGTATGTATTTTACGTTGGGTGGTTATTTAATTATTTTTTGAATTTGTCCAGTATCAAATATACTTTTAGCTTCATTGTTGTGTTTCATTCTTATGAATCTGGAATTTTTAACTTAATAATTTTCACTCTGTTGGCTAACCTGAGTGTTGTGAGCATTCAGATCTCGGTAAACTCGTATTTTGTAATAAATATGATGGTCTGACCTGTTGTTTTGACTCTGTGCCTCGCCTCTGAATTTTTTCGAAAGAAGGGCTAAAATATTATTGCTACTGATACTGTGCCGTGAATTCAGTATATTAAATCGTCTCCTTTTTACACGTGTAGCAATATCATCAGGCCTGTGTTTTGGTTATTTCTTTGTCCGAAACTAAGCAAACTTATTTCGTGTGCTGTATGATATGTGTGACCAAAGTGACCTGGATCATTCACGTGTGTTTTTGAGAATACATTTTGTACATATATGTTACATTTACATCAAGATATTAAGTGTTTGAATCTGCAAGATACATCTGATTACCATCAATATTATTACATCCATTGTTTGGATGTTTGTGAAATTATACCAAATCCTGGCAAAATTGAAATGTAAACTTCAGTGTGACCAAAGAATCAAAATAAATGCTGATATAAAATTGGATCTAACATATGTTTCATTACTATGTCTAGTTACATTCTGAATTACCTTTATTTTATTTACCTGTAATACTAGCTCATCAACAATTAGTATCCCTACACGATCTTTCTTATAATTCACTGATTCTTTGTTTATTTGTAATACTATTTTAACATTATTCTCATTTATATTCTGACCTACACTTTGTGTTAATATGTCTCTCTCCTACATTTTTCTCACTTGATTCTAAATCTTGTGTCATATTATTTGCACACTTTTTCATGAATTGTAATACATTTTGTATTAAACTACTTGTTTTCTTTTTTAATCTAGCAGAACTCTCGTCCAATTTCTGTGATAACCTTATAATCTGTTGATTCATATACTCTGCTATCTTTATCATCTTTTCCAACATTTCAGGCTCAGTCGTTTTACACCTTTTACTTTTCTACTTTCTTTTGCTACTTATTTAATTTCACCCTACTTTTATGACTTGTTTCTTTTCTACCCTCCATGTTTTCTAATGATATTTTGACTTCTTAATAACGTAAGTTATTTAACTTTTTTTTTAAACTACAAATTTATTGTTCTTCTCATCTAAGTGAAATTCTTATTTGTACTCACACGTCTTTTTTATTCTTTCCTAATACCTACTACCTTCACTCGTCTTTTCTTCTTTTTATCCTCGATGTCTACAAACCTCCACCACATTCGGAGCCTCCCCGTTGGTCACCATTTGGAACAGGATTGCAAGTGGATGATGATGAGGTGATCTCCGAGTGGATTATCTTGAATCCCCAGGTAGGGAAACCACTTTTAACGGAATGTGGTGGATAAATTGATGCTATTCTGCCCCCTGTTGAAGCAACTTTTGCAATAGGTTCTCTGGATTGGGATGCTGCTCTTCGCCAGCAGATGTAGTTGCGTTCTTTCCTCGAAGATGGTGCCGAGGATGAACAATTCTTTTAGATGTTGTCCACCGATGCTGCAGTCGAAGACCCTAATAATTACCACGTGATGTAAATCGCTCTCTGAATGGCTAGTTTCTTATGTTTGACGTAGACATACAAATGAAAGCTTGGAACCTGTAACAATTTAAATTCAACTTAATGTTTATTTTATGTTTACGGATTATGTAATTGACAGCGAACAGCTCCATCACAATACACTCGTATATCATTTAACTTATAAATTTAGGTTCTCCTTATGCTAAATTTTGATTTTGAATGTAGCTTATTACTTGGCTGCATCTTATTATTTTCAGTTATACAACATTTACAAGATGTGTATCATATGAAAGGGATTTCACGAGGTATGCGCAGAAAATTCCTGTTATATACATAATAGGTCATATTTACGTCACATTTTATTATAATCAAATTATTAGAGAGATTTTGAAAAAATAAAAACGCAAATTATTTCATATTAAGGGGAGCTGATATAAGAGAGGATTCTGGAAAATCTTATCTGGAATGGCTGACGCAGGTCCGGCATTTCCTGTCTGAGTTATGCTGTGCATCGGTAGTTAATTGCTCAAACATGGTTGTCCTTCTAAAATACTATATTAAGTTCAGACGATCTTTAAACATGCATTACTTGTGAAATGTCGTTGTAGATACGAGTCTTTGAACACTTAAATGGAGAAGGCTTTGTCTCTTGAGAATGTAAAAGTGTTTTGGACATACATGTGGATCTTCAAGGTATATAACTTAAAATACTTTATTTATGTTTATCTTATTCTTCTGTAATAGTGAATCTTACTAATGTAAGCCTATATACAATATGAACAGCTAAGCGGCCTCGCCGTGGTTGAGTAGTTAGACCTCTTGGCTTTCACCATGGCGGCGCGGCTTCGATCCCAGGCGACCACACTAGATTTGTGGTGGACAGTACGGCGATGGGACGGGTTTTCTCCGGGATCTCAGGTTTCTCCTGCCATCTCATTCACTGGTGCCCGTCTTCATCTCATGTATCATTAGTGTCACCTCCTGCGGTGCCGTATGTAGTATAAAAGTGGGCGTTAAACACTACACATTAACTATATTTCAACAGCTAATTTGTGTGCGGTTACAATTTTATGCAAGTTACAATTTTCTGAATAAAATTTTACAAACTGATGTTAACATCAATGCAAAGCTGAGGTGTGGTTACGTTCTTATTGACCTAACAGGTTAATATAAACCCTGAAATTTAAGCACTTACGGATCTTAAAGTCACCATTGGATATGCCATGAGTGCAGATTTCCTTGTGGTTTACTGGAAAAAATCGAATAATTTGGAAATTTATTTTCTTATTCGTGCTAGTATGCGTCTTGGTAACTCAGATGGTAAGGACAACCACTTGAAGATAAAGTTCCAAATAAATCTAACACTTTAAAATGTGTGTTAGGATTTAGTTAGTTACCTTTTGGATTCGTGAGTACTGAAAACATTTTGGCATAATACGTCAAGCTTCTGATCAGGTGAAAATCCTCATTTCTTCTACTAGATAAACTGAGAGTTAGAAATTTTAAAAGTTCATTGAATGAGAGAAATATGAAAAAGAGAACTCTAAAGAACAAGCAAAATGAAAAAAAAAAGGGTAACTTGATGAAAGGAAAAGGAAGGAGGGAATAAGTAAATGAAAGAAGTTTCATTTTGTTGAGTTCAAACCTTCAAATTCAATGACACTATAAAATCAAAACAGTTTGGAAAAACGATTTTCAAAAGTCTAGGAAGACGCAGTTATCAAGACCTTAGCAAGTGATTTCATTATAGCAGTAAAATACGGTAACTGATACCAAGGTAGATATATGTTTCACAACATTATTAAACGTGGCTTTCCTCGGACTATTATAATTTAGGAAGGAAACATTAGCTGTTTAGGTGCTTCATTGAGAGACAAGGCTTCAACAGATATCCCAGAAGGAACGCTTACAGAAATTGCGTAGGAGGCGTGGGCCGCAAACGTGGTTCTTGGAAGAGCATATTTGTAAAGTCTCCCTATAACGAAGCTGATTGAATTGGTATGCGACAGGAATATGGAAGAAAGCTCGTTTCTCCCAGGAAAGATCAAAGGAAAATGTAATTTTCCACCTCCAACCTACGAAATGTTTATTTTTGTCTCACACATCGGTATCGGCTACCGCCCGGAAGGGAGCAAAATATTAAAAGAAAAAAAATTTAAAAAATTAAAACACAAAGAATAAAAGAGCGTAGAGAAATCAGTCAGGGAAGCTATGTTTCATAATTTTGTAATTATAAAGATCGTTTACAACTTAAGTTGTAATGGTATGATCAACTGGTGATGTAGCGAAACGGTAGTGCATCTGACTCGCATTTAGGAGGTCGTGGGTGCGATCCCCACAAAACGATCCCTGCAACGTTTTCCCCTTATGATTTAAGCAAATGCTGGAGTGCTCATCTTCATACTAAGGCTTTCCTATCCAACATTTCTCATACCCATTATCCCCTTCTCATCTGTTTTACAGTTTAAGAACCGGTGACGTTGTTCGGAACGGTGGCTCTATGTTCTGTAAAGTTTTCTTGCTCTGTTGTCGCCGAAGGTACTATTCGGCTGGACTCGTCTCCACCGGAGGAGGCGCTGTGGGTAAAGACCTATGAATTGAGTGAAAGGAACATTGGAGCTGTTCTATCTGGAATCGTTAGGGATTCTGCCATACTTGCGCTCGAATTGAGTGAAAGGAGCACTGGAGCTGTTCTGTCTAGAATCGTTAGGGATTCTGCCATACTTGTGCTTGAATTGAGTGAAAGGAACACCGGAGCTGTTCTTCTGGAATCGTTAGAGATTCTGCCATACTTGCACTCGAATTGAGTGAAAGGAACACTGGCGCTGTTTTGTCTGGAATCGTTAGGGATTCTGCCTTACTTGCACTCGAATTGAGTGAAAGGAACACTGGAGCTGTTCTGTCTGGAATCGTTAGGGATTCTGCCATATTGAATTGAGAGAGAGGAACACTGGAGCTCTTCTGTCTGGTATCGTTAGGGATTATCCAATACTTGCACTCGAATTGAGTGAATGGAACACTAGAGCTCTTCTGTCTGGAATCGTTAGGGATTCTCCAATACTTGCACTCGAATTTAGTGAAAGGAACACTGGAACTGTTCTGTCTGGAATCGTTAGGGATTCTGCCATACTTGCGCTTGAATTGAGTGAAAAGAACACTGGAGTTGTTCTGCCTGGAATTGTTAGAGTTTCATACTTGCGCTTGAATTGAGAGAGAGGAACACTGGAGCTGTTCTGTCTGGAATTGTTAGAGTTTCTGCCATACTTGCGGTTGAATTGAGAGAGAGGAACACTGGAGCTGTTCAGTCTGGAATTGTTAGAGTTTCTGCCATACTTGTGCTTGAATTGAGAGAGAGAGGAACACCGGAGCTGTTCTGTCTGGAATCGTTAGGGATTCTGCCATACTTGCACTCGAAAAGGAACACTAAAGGAACACTAGAGCTGTTCTGTTCGGAATCGTTAGAAATTCTGCCATACTTGCACTCGAAATGAGTGAGAGGAACACTGGAGCTGTTCTGTCTGGAATCGTTAGAGATTCTGCCATACTTGCGCTTGAATTGAGTGAAAGGAACACTGGAGCTGTTCTGTCTGGAATCGTTAGAGATTCTGCCATACTTGCGCTCGAATTGAGCTGTTCTGTCTGTAATCGTTAGAAATTCTGCCACACTTGCACTCGAAATGAGTGAGAGGAACACTGGAGCTGTTCTGTCTGGAATCGTTAGAGATTCTGCCATACTTGCGCTTGAATTGAGTGAAAGGAACACTGGAGCTGTTCTGTCTGGAATCGTTAGGGATTCTGCCATACTTGCGCTTGAATTTAGTGAAAGGAATGCTGTAGCTGTTCTGTCTGGAATCGTTAGGGATTCTACCATACTTACGCTTGAATTGAGTGAAAGGAACACTGGAGCTGTTCTGTCTGGAATCGTTAGGGATTCTGCCATACTTTCGCTTGAATTTAATGAAAGGAATGCTGTAGCTGTTCTGTCTGGAATCGTTAGGGATTCTACCATACTTACGCTTGAATTGAGTGAAAGGAACACTGGAGCTGGTCTGTCTGGAATCGTTAGAGATTCTGCCATACTTGCGCTTGAATTGAGTGAAAGGAACACTGGAGCTGTTCTGTCTGGCATCGTTAGAGATTCTGCCATACTTGCGCTTGAATTGAGTGAAAGGAACACTGGAGCTGTTCTGTCTGGCATCGTTAGAGATTCTACCATACTTACGCTTGAATTGAGTGAAAGGAACACTGGAGCTGTTCTGGCTGGAATCGTTAGGGATTCTGCCGTACTTGCGCTTGAATTTAGTGAAAGGAATACTGGAGCTGTTCTGTCTGGAATCGTTAGAGATTCTGCCATACTTGCGCTTGAATTTAGTGAAAGGAATACTGGAGCTGTTCTGTCTGGAATCGTTAGGGATTCTGCCATACTTACGCTTGAATTGAGTGAAAGGAACACTGGAGCTGTTCTGTCTGGAATCATTAGGGATTCTGCCATACTTGCGCTCGTGGCCATCCAGATCTGGTCTCTCTTCGAGTCTCCCCCTAAATCCCACCCTTCAAGCACAAAGAGCTCAAGGGCCTATATGCAGTGCTCTGCCCCTTTGTCAGTATCCCTCCACTGTGGCATAATACAAATGAAAGCGTGACATCACAGTCGAAAGCATGGAAACGTGGCAATATCCTTGGTTTCTTATAGTGTTTTTCTTTACTTAAGGCTGGCAGAAATACAATGTTACTTGTGTTCCATATCAGCCAGGATGAGCCAATCCTATTGTTTGGAATTCAAGTGATATCAACACATGCATTAGCCTATGAAAAGTGATCCCTAGGTGAGCAGCAAATGGGCAGGAGTAAGGAAACTTTTCAGCTGAATGGCTAACCAGACATACTTAACCTGGTTAATCTAAACCAGGTCCTGCATTAACCCATTTGCTATTGATCTGAAGTCAAAATTCCGGCACTCAAGGTTGCCGGACGCTTTCGGTTTAGAAGCGAAGGTGAAGGGGATTAAGACCAGGAATAAGGTGTGCTGGAAGCACTTATGGTGGGTATAGTCCCGCTGCTGGAACGGTTACCATGGATTTACCTTTGGTAATAGATACCTCTCAGATAACGCACTGATTACTCCACGTGGAGTGAACATACATCTGTCATTTGTGATTCCTGCGAACTCCATTGGCCGAAGTGATGCGTTCATTGGTGCTTAGCACACGAAACAGAGGCCCGTCAGTACCCCTCCCGCTCTTACAAGAATAATCGGTGCATTATCTGAGAGATTTCTGTTAACAAAAATAAATCCATTTTAACCGTTCCAGCAGCGCGACTATACTACATGACAGAGCGTTGAGGCCTATTGACCTTCAGTCACGCAGTCGTTCCTTATCTTGTTTATTAGTAACCTGCCGTACAATAAGTGACGAAACACAAATAGAGCACTTGGGAGCTGTGTGTCTGATATTAAAGGTCAGCCAATTAATTATTATATACGCAAATGTAAATTGGCATTGACTAAAAGGGATTTTGATTCTCTTTCTTTTTCCTTGTCACAATATTCAATCACGTTATGTAACTTCAGCTATGACTTCATCATAAAACTTCATTACGTAACATCATCTATTCTGAAATACAGATACTCATTGTATCCCTTATGAACATAGGTAATAATAATAATAATAATAATAATAATAATAATAATAATAATAATAATAATAATAATAATAATAATAATAATAATAATAATAATAATAATAATAATAATAATAATAATAATAATAATAATAATAATAATAATAATAATAATAATAATAATAATAATAATAATAATAATAATAATAATAATAATAATAATAATAATAATAATAATAATAATAATAATAATAATAATAATAATAATAATAATAATAATAATAATAATAATAAATATAATAATAATAATAATAATAATAACAATAATAACAATAACAATAATAATAATAACAATAATAACAATAATAATAATAACAATAATAATAACAATAATAATAATAATAATAATAATAATAATAATAATAATAATAATAATAATAATAATAATAATAATAATAATAATAATAATAATAATAATAATAATAATAATAATAATAATAATAATAATAAATATAATAATAATAATAATAATAATAATAATAATAATAATAATAATAATAATAATAATAATAATAATAATAATAATAATAATAATAATAATAATAATAATAATAATAATAATAATAATAATAATAATAATAATAATAATAATAATAATAATAATAATAATAATAATAATAATAATAATAATAATAATAATAATAATAATAATAATAATAATAATAATAATAATAATAATAATAATAATAATAATAATAATAATAATAATAATAATAATAATAATAATAATAATAATAATAATAATAATAATAATAATAATAATAATAATAATAATAATAATAATAATAATAATAATAATAATAATAATAATAATAATAATAATAATAATAATCCGCTGACATGTATCACTCCGCGTGTAATTACCTTCCCCCTCATCCTAATTGGCTAATGCTTTCGCGCCACAGGCCATAGGCGGTGCCTTCCCGTCACAATGAAACCTGCAGTAAACGTCATAATAATTGCCAGGAAGATAGATAAAATCATACAAATAAGAATATGAAGGCATGCAAAAACAATGAAGTTTATAATGAAACTGAGGAAGTTGAAACAGAATGAATGAACAGTGAAACTGGAACACGTTTATAATGAAAGGCCTTCGGGCTTTTCCACTGGGATTTTTTAAACCAGCACACATACCTTGCAAAAATGCTTGACTTTCAGTCTTAAAAGTCGTGTCACGCCATACTTGTCGTGTGTTCTTCATTCACCCAAGTCTCGTCAAGGTAGTATATTTTGCGACTTACATCTCGGTACAGTCTTATTGTCCTTAAATAACGTCTTCGCCACACAGCAATATCACCCTGGTGTGGTAAGTTTTCCTGTTGTCTCAATTTCTTATCGCGATGTTCCTACGCATCTAACACACCTGTAAGTTCAGGGCACAACTGTTCGACTTCTCTCACTGACAAAGACGGATTCTTATCTGTGAGTGCATTAAACACATGCACCACAATTCTTTTTTCGCCGCTTTGTAAAGGTTTTCCCTTGTGATGCTTCAGTGAAAAACTGGCGGTGGACTCTGCCATTATACATGTAATAAGTACACGCACAATAAACGATCAATAAAATAATTTAGCTCTCGCATTCGGCATAGCACACCGTCGAATGGCGATATATGACTAATCCAGTTCAAAACAAGGTCAGTGATAAGTCATATAAACAAATATGTCATCACTACCACTAAATCATATGTGCTTGAGAGCAAAGGAACTTCCTCTTTACTTCGTTTAAGAATTAACATGCATTTCAGATAAATCAACTCTCTTGCGTAGTATATTTCATTAAAACAGTTACGAAAATATAAATTTGACAATTTTCTTCCAACATATAAAGAAAGACATATCACCATGTTAAATAACGAACTAATTTTTACCGCACAACAGTCTGCACCACAACAGCAGCCAATGAGATGTGATAACTTCACGTGACCGTTAAGAGATACGGGGCAAGCTTATGTGAAACAAGGATTAGAGAAACAGCTGATATATCTAAGCGAACTGCAGGTATTTTAACATGGTTTTACTCGTATTTACCATGAAACATACTCACGTTGACACCAATCTCAATGGATTGTAGGGAATCATTTCTGTTTCCAAAACGATTCGCAACCGAAGTTATGAACGAATCGTGATCTCTGAACTAGGTATCCAGAAACTTATTATTTGACTACATTTCTAGACAAAATGTTACTCCTGATTAAAGAAACCCTTTTATATTAAGAGAATACTATATATGGAATGTCGTACTAGTGAGATTATCATAGAGAAAACCGCATGAGTGTACTACCTCAGAGCTTTAACATTGATTTCTAAGGAAAAATGTTCGTCCTTCAGTTTATAGTGAAAAGTGATGTTCGTTTCTCCTTTCACTTACCCTTTCATCCTGCTTGGCTGTTTCGACGTCGGTGGAATTATTGGCGTTGCATAGCAGGGTAAAAATGTTCTGTGTAAATCTTCGTCCTCCGGTCTCCAAGTCGTGGTGCTCTAAACTTGCAGGGGGGAGGAGAGTCAGTTGTATGAGCCGCCACCGGGGAGATTAAACCCCTGTATTGTCATGTAGTCCCTCGAGTCCGGGCAACCTGTCCCTTCTCACTGGTCTAACTCATGTCTGTCTACCCTTTTAATATATCTACTAATTTATCCCTTTATTCATAATTTCTTTTTCTCCATAGTTACGAGGAAGACTGCGCTGTCACTGTTGAGGCAATGCTTCAATTATTTACATTTAAGTGAAACTTATAAGATGTTAATTGCGCCTTTCCGTAAGCTTACCATGGACATTTTAAATACCCCATAATGATTAAGAAGGGTAGTTACTTTGGAAATCTAGTTCTTGCACAAAACGAAGACATTTTTATATTATATGCACCTTCCTCACATTGTGTATCGCTTTTTAGCCACTAAACGAAGAATGGTTCTCCCACCGCAGGTAGGGTGAATTAATTTATCCTCAAAATGCCAATTCTCTTCTTTGATCTCAGCATTTCAATAATTGATTTTTTTTTGTACTTTCATTACTACTAACTGGAACTGACATCGCCTACACCTCAAGTGATAAACTTGTTCATTTTATTTCCCGCCTCTTTTTACCTTGTTAAAATGTAATTGGACCCAAAGTACCATCATGGTTTAGGGGTTCTTGATTCCGTGTTGCTCTTAAGCAAGCAAGTGCGTGTGCAAGTACAGAGGCTAAAGAGGGATTTATCTCCACACCGCAAGGTAATATGACGTAGCGAAATGAGTGCCATTAAGGATCTGTTTAAGTAAATTACCGTGAAATGCGCACTTGATAACGATGCGAGTTATTTCCATTTCATGCACACATTCCACCACAACTGTCAGAAACACACAAACAACTCATAAATACAAGCTGTTGTAGCTCAAAACAGTTTTGGTTTGCTATCACCATAGCATTATGTAGAGCTCCTAATTTTTTAAAATAAAAATATCCTGTAAAAAGCAAGTATTAGTAACATAGCTTTGAATATATTATTTACTTTAGTTCATACATGTGGCATTGAGTACATAATGTTGATTCACCTATGTATAAAATGATTAATTCGAGAAAGCCATTTCTTGAATTTAGGCTAATCACATCTCTGTTTCCTGAAAGTTTTATGGGTTTAATTTTACAATTTCTGGGGCAAAACTATTTTCTTAGTATTACAACTGTGTTATAACTTATAATATAAAGGGTTACACATTCATGTTTAAGGAGATACTTTGGAGATCTAAGAACAAGCATGATATTACGTAGGACTAAAGCCACCGAAAGAAACACTAATTACACTGAGCGAGAAAAGAGAAGCCACCCCCCCCCCCCCCCAGAATTTTACGGCGGCAGAGGAGCCATAATAGACAATGGACGAAGAAAAACTTGAACTACTAACACGTGGTGACGCGACTGGCAGGCAGTTCATGGGTTTCAGCACATCTACTATACCTGAACCAAACAATCGTGTGAGTGTACACTGTTCAACAAAGATGTGAACGGTATCAATAGAACTATGCGCCAGAAGGACACAACCAATAAGTGCATATGCTAAACAAAACTTGTAAATATTGTAATTTAATTGGTTATTTGGCTGTATTAATTTTATTATTAATACATTTTTAAACGTGGCTTATAAGCACATGCATATATTTTTACAATATGATTAATGAAATGAACAAAATAGATAGGACTGAGGTTTCTCTCCAGGTATGTTCTGGACGCAACTGCAAATAAAAGGCGCCAATAAGACTAACTTTCTGCAATAATATATCCAGGATTTTTCTTTTTCAAACTGCGAAGTGAACGAAAAGTTCATCATGATTAAGTTGCTATTTTCTGTATTACTTGTTTAACAACATACTAGAAAAAGGCTTTATTTTAGATACATAATTATTTATAATACAGTAACAGCTCGTAAACATGGACCAGTTTTGTAGAAAAAAAGTTTAGCATAGTAAATGAAGACATGTTTTACAGCGAGAAATTGCAGGCACATTACTCGAATTCTCTTGCTAGCACTTACCCCACTTGCTTGGGACCAGTTTGGAAGAAGAACTTGGATAAAGTCATGGAAAAATGTGTGGCCTGGTGTGTGTGTGTGTGAGAGAGAGAGAGAGAAAGAGAGAGGGAGAGAGAGAGAGAGAGAGAGAGAGAGAGAGAGAGAGAGAGAGAGAGAGAGAGAGAGAGAGAGAGAGAGAGAGAGAGAGATGCCAGAAAACAAGATGGAAGTAGAAGAAAAAGTAAGCACGCAAGAAGATTTTATAAACATTTTTAAAACTATCGATGATTGTACTGTTGCTGATTGGCAATGATATAGGTTATAAACCGAATAAGAGGAAGGTATTATTCAGTGTTACTGAAAATGAAAATGAAGAGTATTCAGATGCAGACAGTGTTTATGTACCAGCTGTGGCCATGCACAAGCAGTAGCAAATAGAGAAATTGACGCTTTATTTCGAGAGTCAAGCCGAAACATCGCCGAATGAACGTCTAATGTTAAAACGGATGCGAAATTGCGCTGTTCGTGAGCGATACACTAAACTGAGACAGTAGAAGCTCACTGTCTTTTTCACTACCAACTATTGTTTGGCTATATAGTGTAGATACAAATACATAGGCTATTACAGTACATTCAGTGTATGTGTTTTAGGTGAAAGTGTGCCGATAGTAATATCTAAACTCCAATAAAATATTTTGGTGATGTGCTGTGTTTTTTGTAGTTTTCCGTCATTCTCCGGATAACTCGGGTTTGGTTAACTCGGATCGGTCCTTACACAGTTGATCCGGGGAAACGAGGTTATACTGTTATATAAAAATACAAATTACAAAACAATAACATGCGCACACACATACGCACGTCATTCCATGTAGAGTTTTAATGGAGTATTTTACAAACAGTAAATCTGCAATGGAAATCTTCATTAGTGTCACCAACCTAATTTTTTGCGGTATCGAATAATAAACGGAAGGGGGGCTAAATTAAGAATGGTATTATTAAAGGGAGGAGTTGAAAAACACAAAGTAAAAATAGTTTGGTTTTAGGAAATAGATATATCAGAGTTTAATAAGAATAATGATGGTTACGTTTGGAAATAAGTGTATGCCCAAATAATAACACATAGATAAAAAGAGAAATTAATGACGATTTAAGAGAAGTAGTGGATGAATATACGATTCATAATGAGAATTAATAAATGGAGACTTTAGCGTAAGAGTTGGAATCATCATCATCATCATCATCATCATCATCTTCATCATCACCACCATCGTCTTCGTCGTCCTCATCATCGGCGTCATCATCATCATCATTAACTTTTCAAGGTTTTGGAGAGTTCACCATTTTGGCGTCATATTTCTTCCCGTCTTTTTGTTGGTCTTTCTATTGTTCTAATACCGAAAGTTTATGTCTGTTTAACTTTAACGGAATGCGAGAGTTATCCATTCTTTGTAAATGAATGTTCCATTTCTATTTATCTGTATCTTTTCTTTTAATGAAAATATATCTAATTCCTTCCTTATTTCTTCAGTTTTAGCATGCTCTTGTCTTGTGTATCCTTTTACTGCTCAGAGTTTCATTCCTGCCGCTTGTATTTGGCTTCATTCTTTCGTTTAAATAGTCCGTCTCTCCGAACCATATATTAAAACCGGGAACAGCCATTGTATTATACAAATTTAGATTTGTATTTACTCGGGGTTTTCTTCCCAATATATTAGCTCAATTTATTACATATTTCTTCGTTATTTGGTTTGAAAGTTACGTTACAGTCCAAGTAATTAAATTTTCCTATTCGTTCTCACACTTTATTACTTAATGTTATCTTCGATCTTTTTATCTTTTTCCCTTATACATGCTATTATCCTTGACTTCTCTATTGATATATTTAAACTACATAATTGGATCAATGTTTATAACTTGTATATATTTATTTTCAGCTTATCGTACCTGTCTTGGTTTAACATCATATCATCCGCAAAGAGTAGCATATTTAATGCATTAATTTTATTTATTGTTACTCCTCATATCTCTTCGTCTTTTAATTTTCTGAGAATATCGTCCATTTTTTTGTTAAATATCAGGGGGATAAACTACATTCTTGTCCTAAACCACTATTGTCATATTTTATAATAACTGTCCATTTCCTAAACGCCCGCCTCAGTAGCATAGATGGTAGCGTATTTACCTCACTCGAATCTCGGTCAGGGTGAGTTACCTGGAAAAGGTTTTTTCCGGGATTTTCCCTTATCCTTCAAGGTGAATGTTGTTAACTCTAAGCGCCATGGACCCTGGAGTTATTTGAGCATCATTTCACCCAATTCATTCACCGTCCGATATGGCAACGTTGGAGGACGTAAATTTAAAACAAAAATTCCTAAACCTATGTTTAATTTTGTGTCTTGATATATATTCCTGAATACATCCAGTAGTTGTTTTGGATATAGTCCTACTTACCATATCAAAAACTTTTAATAAATCTACAAAGGCTGTATGTGTTTATAAATTATATTCCCTTCTGTTTTGGATGATTTGGTTAATGAAAGTATTATTATCCATGCAGGATCTTCCTTTTCTAAATCCCATTACATTCTGACTTACCTACAAAGTAAGGTACGACAATTTCTTGCTATATCACACTTGTCCAACAATAATTAGCCAGCATATTAGAATCCTATTTGCCTTGATACTTCTGTTCAATGACTGAAATCTCCTGATAAAAGTGTTCATCGTTCTCTGCTCCAAGATTGTCCGAGAAGACATATAGGCGTTAGTGCAAGAGGTGTACTTTTACAGATATATCACAAACCAAACTTTTATAAGATGACATAACAGCAATGACAATATAACGGTAATTTTCCTCTTTTCGATTTCAAAAAAAGTATAACTATTTTGATTAGTTGCCAAATTGCTTTCTCCAGTGAATTCAATACTTTAATACTTTCTCCAAGTTTTCGTCATGCAATACTGATCGCGTTTGTGGAACAACAAATATATTTCTTCTTTAATTTTGAATCACTAATTTTAGGAAAATTCTGTTTTAATACATGGAACTGGGTGTATTGTTCATATTGTTCAAAATTCCTCACTTATTCTAGTTTAATATGTAATGGAGTTAGATATAAATTTTTAGTATTACACAATTCATTATGTCATATGTCGCGTCAAATATTACGTTCATGCATATTGAACATTTTCCAATATCAATGTGAAGTTTTCATGTTTCTGTTTTACTAGTTGAGTAAGCCACAAGTACTAATGAGAATTCATTACTATTATGCAGAAGCGCTATTTTTAAACTACTTTTGGAGACATCAGAGAACAGATGCCATTCTGCTCGGTTAAGTTTAATACCAAATGTTTCCATAAGAGCAGAAATGCCATTAAAAACACTAGACCATTTTCTTCTGAAAAAATGGCTTTCGAATTGAGAATGAGAATTACGATAAGTACATACCTTTGTATTCTTTTGAAGAATATTCAAAATTTTTGGCTGAGAAGCAAACATTTTATATTGCTTTTTGGATAATTTAAAATCTATATGTGATCGCTAAGATCTTAGTTTGTCAATAAAGGAGGTTCAGTTAAACAACTTAGTCCAAAAGTTAAATCACCAAAATCCGTTGCATTTCCTTCCGCAATTCTATCAGAAACTGAGCTCTCTTTGTTTACCGTCATATGGTGTGTATGTATCTGCTATGGGCAATTCTTTGATTTGTAGAACTGGCCTCATTGCAGACTGGAAGTTTCGGTACACCACCGTATGTTTTGATTTTGAAGTAATCGATTTAATGTTTGTTAAACAGAAATAAAAGAGAAGTCATGTTGGGTTCCCTACAAATCATCGGGATTGCAAATGGCATGTGGCCATTCTTCGATGAAGTGAGAGGTCTAGAACACGAAGAACAACAGATATGTTGGACACAGACCCTTGTTTGGTGCCCCAATTTATATCCGAAATAAACTTCGTAACGCTTTTTGAGTAAAGCAGTAAAGTTTTCACCTCTGGGTCTTGAGTGTCACTTCACCACAAATATAAGAAAAGTTGTTACAATTATTTAGACAAACTTGAGGTATTTTTCAACTATGAACCTATTAAAAGAAATGGATGGGTCTCAACATGTACAACAGTAGCACGATATAATTTGAAATAGCTCATTTCGTTCCATCATATTGTAACGTTGTGGGATCGTAGAATTAAAAGTCCGAGTTGCAGATATTCCAAATGTTCTTTATTTCCGTAGAAATACACTCTGTACAATTCCCACGTAACATCATTACATCACATAACACAATCACAATCTACCAAGGTCGATGACCACACAAACAGCGTTCTGATTACATCACTTCACAACTGTTTACTACATAAACTCCCGTTACAACACTTTGTTTACGACTTACTCTTGGCGAGTCGCCGCCTCCTTAAATACCTCTATTGATAATTCTGGATGTTTCTGAAAAGAAAAACAAGAAATCGAATGTTCTATAAAACAATCAAGACGTCACCAATATGTTCAATTTACCTCACTTATCTGTGTCGGTAAGACTTTTATCTCCGGGCTATCTTTATCTGTTTTTGCAGGCTGTTTATTTCCACAATGAGCTGACTATCAGTTCCTTTGTGTAAATTCCTTTGTGTAAACAAGACGCGCTATCGCTCCGCGCGAACCCTTTTAGCGCGTATGCCGCCTATTGTCCGCGACAGTATTTATAATGCTGTAGGAGCTTTTATTTTACAACTGGACGAAAATGTTTATTAAAAATTAAAATTGAAATGAAAAAGGAACTGTGGGTGATGGGTAAATTTCGAATACCTACTGAAAACACAATGAAAAACTGCATTTGTACTCATAAGACAAACATCATGTTGACTAATGTAATTTATTGAAGGTCGCTTATACTAGTATACATATGCATCTTATATTATATCAAATCAACGTATTAATTTTAATAGGTACATTGAAAGAAAGAGTTAACACTATATTGGCAAATTGAATTTTTGAACACTGATTTGTGAAATTCATATATAGAATGGTTTTATGGTGTTGGAGAGTCTTCCTAAGGCCCTTTAGATGCAGCCAAAACTATAATAGTAATTTAATTATACAATGGGCTGATTGTATCCAGATGTTCGAATGTTAGTGAAGTTTAACAATAGCTGCATAAAGCAAGATATTCCTTAGCTAGCAACGGTTAGAAGATCTATATGCAGTTTTAGACGTGTAATGACATTGACTCTTCTTGAATGATGATTTATTGGAAAACTGATGTCTGCAATAAAGGAACTATGTGCGCTGGTTTTTTTTTTTTTTAATGAGGCTTTTAGATGACAGAGTTATCAGCGTTCTATTCCGTATTGGGCGTGAAAGACAGCTTAAATTTTCTCAGGGGCCTATCCAGTTTCAAGTTGCTTTACTTCTGATAGGTCAACGGCATGAGACACCTGACTTCACTTCTCTGCCGAAGGAAGCCGTGGTATGGACATTCATCTGCAGCGATGTGGAGTCTTAAGGTTCCGGGAATTAGGTGGTCGTCTTGTGGCTTATTTAGCGGTTGTGTTTGGTAATTGAGTTGCCCGGTATTCCAATGTGAGAAGGAGCCCATGTCAGAAAAAATTGAATTCTCACAGCTGAGTATTTGGGTATAAGATCCTGAAGTCAGGTACCAACATATTATCAGATGACAGGTGTTAAAGAAGTAACAAAGCACTTACAGAATCAGAAACTACTGTGTAGCAGTGGTAGCAAGTGTTACCAAGAATATGTTTCACAGCGAATGGCAAATAATTTGCAAGAAAAGGTAAGATGATTTGGTAGACTCTGAAGCCTTAAATTGACAAACTACTGCAGCCTGCTTCCCCATATGTTTAGATGCCTTCGAAGTTCTCTGGGATACTGCAGATTTTGGGAAAATGCAGGTGGAGGGATCCGTATCGAGTTTGTGGAGCATATATAGCTAGAGAAAGATAAATGGTGGAGACTTTTAAGTTCCATGGTGAGGTATCAGAGTTGAAGGAACGTGGAATCAAAATAGGAAGATTAAGGTAGAACTATACAAAACAATAAAACATTCTAAATAATAGAGGAATTATTCAGGTCGGATTATTTTGGAAAACATATGTAGTAGAAAATTGTAGTTATTTTTGTAGATAAGCGATACTAATGACTTCCCTCCTAATTGCAAGCGACAGATCGTTTTCTTAAATTTGTAGTTCTGTGGTGAACTAGTAGGACAATCTCTTTAAGATGATCCATTTTGCTTTGACTTGGATGGTGTTCGGCTTTTTAAGTCCAGTTTCGATCGAATAATTACCCTGTAGGTGCGTAAGAGAACGTTGTAATCGGATTCCCAGGATTTATGGAATAACGTTTTCTGATATTACGACCATACATGCAGTCAGCTCCAGGAACAATATGATTTTGGATCCAGTTTAACTTAATGTCAAAGTGTGTGCCGAGAATCACATTTCTGCTGGCTGTTGAAATCCAGTGATTGTTCATAATAAGCTTCAGTGTTAGGTCGTCGGGAAAGGATCAGGTTTGATGGAGACTGCAAGCACGGGATGATTCTATTGATTACTACTAGAAACAATATCATGCTGAGAACGATTCTTGTAGGATGCAATTTTCTACACACCCACACTATCACAGTATGATACATAGCGTTTTTTCTTTTCACATAATAGGCGGTCTTGAAGAATATTGTATATGAGAATATTACCTCGGATTACACTTTCTATTAGCGCAATATTCGTGCAAAACGTGTCGTAAGCTTTTTCGATGTAAACACTAATGGAAATCGGGTGCTAGATGGCGAAGGCATCTAGTACGAATATTTCTGATTCGAGATTAGTTAAAACTCAACACTGTAACGATAATCATGGAAACCGTATTGTGTGTTCGGAAGAGGATTATTTATTTGCCCCCAGCTACCATCTTAAACGTCTATAATTTATTTTCTCCGGCATCTCTCACACAATACAGATTGGAAGAATAATTTCGGAAGTTTCGGGAAGTACGGAATCCTTGTTTGTTTTAATACTGAATTTTTCTATTGATTGAGGAAGATGTTATTACACCACATGTGACTGAATATTTTGAGATGATGCAACGATGTTCTAGGTGACATCTCTGAAAAACCCATGAGAAACAATGAAAATTCCTAAGCTTTTTCTCTTACAGGTGCCAACTTCTGTCTGAATGCAATGCCGGCACATTGTAAATGAGGCACAGGCAAACTTTGAGTGCGTGAATTCTCAGTAGTGATTTAAATTACTAGAGGTTTCAGCAAGGAATTAGATACAGTATTAGCAGTAAATTGAAATCCGAAATAGGAGTATCTGAAGGGTTAACTCTAAGGAGGGAAATAAATGAATGAATAAATGAATGAATGTGTAGTGTTTAACGGCCGGTTTTACTACATATGCACCGCAGGCGTTGACACTGATGATACATGAAATGAATATGGAACACCGGTGGAACGAGATGGCGGGAGAAACCGGAGATCCCGGACAAAACCTTCTCCAGCGCCGTGCTGTGCGGTCGCCTGGGATCGAACCCGGGCCGTCTTGGTAAGAGGCAAACGGTCTAACCACTCAGCCACGGCTCGACCTTAAGGAGAGAGCTCATGTGTTGCTGAAGAGTACTACAAATGTATTGAATTTTTTGCTATGGATCTGTCTGGGATATTTTGTTATTTAACTATAACAAAAATGTAATCAGAATTCCAGTTAGTTGGCAATAATTGCATATTGCTTACAATTATAATAAGGGTTTCTTCTCCACAGAAAAGTTATGCAATTAAGCGTTTTAAGAAAGAGAGGGATGCTTAATTCATCGCTTCTGATGATCGAAGAACAAAAGGTAACCACGAATTTGTTTATATTCATTTGGCAAAATCATTGGGCCTTGGTAATTTTTCAAGTGATCAGTCAAAAAGCGTCCTGAACAGAGATAAATTTGCTTGAGAGAAACGCCACGAGGGAGATTTTAAACATGTGAAAAATTACACATGCTTAAGAAAATGTGGAAATTATGATATCCTAAGAGGTGGAGCAATATTAGAGGAGCATAGTGAGAGGTCCATATAAGATGTGCAAAATATGTCATTTTGAAGAGAGACAAATCGCAAAACTTGTTAAAAGATTCAATAGCCTTACCTCATAAATATGTTTTTAACTCTCAATAGGTAATGGTGGTTATTAAAATCACCAGCATTAGGAATGGTTACGATAATTACTTAAATAAACTAAAATTATACTAATATTAATATTGTAAGAGATATAGATATAGAAGCATATATCTGACTTTTAAAAAAGGGAAGCAATAGCTTCCGGTTGCACATTAAAAGGAATTTCTCACTGGTGTACTGTGTTTGTCTCTCAGGTACTGTTTGACCAGTGCAAGATGGCAAGCTAGAGGAATGTGTAACGTAATCACTTTTGCTGTCCCCAAGGTGTTTATGCTCGCCTTGCCAGTTAGACTAGGGTGCTAGATTCGTTTAAAACACGCAAGTTTTGTCACATAACTCACCCATTCATAATACCTATCACTACAGTTACTGCAACAATAATTAGTTGTGGCAGCATGGGTGACTCATATGCATTCTCACACACTCATTTCCTAGTAAACAGATCCAGTTACAGCAGATTAACAGTTCAAAGCCCTCTCCCCTTCATCTCTTGCTATGTTGTTGGCGGGTAGATGTTATGATATATATTATATTAGATAGATATGCCGCTATTGACGTGTAGACACCTGTGTATAGTTTTGCAAAGGAAAATTTAATATCTGTTAAAATTAATTTTGTTTGGTCATATTATACCGTTTTTTTTTTTCTCACATCGAAAAGGTTGGAAATATTCAAACTGGTGGAAAACTATTTTAATTCCACTGGAGAATACCAATTTTGGAAGACACCACATATATAGTTTCTTCAGAGAGCAGTTTTTGTATTACCTGTTACTGTGGTTTTCATGGAGCTGACATAAGAGGCTTCTTGAAGGAAACATTTAGTTTAATGAAACATATTTTAACTTTTTAGTGACTAATGGGGACCATGAAATCGCTTCTGAAGTCTTATACTTTATTTTTTAGATCAGATGACAGTCTATTCTCGGCTTGCATGCTTAACTTTCTTTATTTTTCTCTGTGAAAAGAGCGCTGTTTTCTAAGTGTGCACAAGACACATTCTATGTTATCGGTGCATTGAAGGATTATAACCTTATAAGCATTGTTTTCGAATAAACTAACTTTAAATATGTTAGTGGGTAAGTTAAGGGTACGGCTTCCATTATTTCCTTCACTGGGAACATTTTGTAGTCTAAAGACCTCATATAGCCAGCTTTATTTTATTTCTTAATTGTGTGTTATGTTATGCAATATAAGTATCATTAGTAGGCTTCGGACATGATTTTAGTTTAAATTAACTTTTATTATACCGGACATTGCTTACAGGCAAGCAGAGAGGAGAGAGGCACCAGTCTCTTGCGCTCTGAGTTTGTGTATAGTGCGCAGTGTTTAGGAAGAGGTAGAAGTCTTACTCTCATAAGAAACTTCATCGGATGAGCGTGAGCTCGGCCCAGACCGATGGTTTTCATAAATGCTTAAAAGCAACAACCGCATTTCAGTAGAGATTTACTGGTAGTAAAAATAACTAACGTGGGACAAATTTCCGGCACATGAATTTAAAGAATGTGGTACTGCTATATTGCACGATGATAATAAAATCACCAAAGAGGTAAATTAAATAATCCCTTACTAATCAATAAGCTTCTACTTCTTAAACGCTCATAACCAATGTTTGCTAAACAAAATAAACCAGATGAACATAAATCATGAGCAATCATTAATAAATAGATATGATCATGGAAATGTTTTTTTTTTTTCATTAAAAATATTTCATCTTTATCGGAGGCTAGATAAAATTCTCTGTGTATTTCTGTGAATAGCACTATCTCACTCAGGGTGCAGCGCCTCCGTGCCGCAGCACTGCCTTAGAGGGGGAAATATGATATTAAGCTATTTGTATACCCTACTCGTTGTTCAAGACATAATGAAACGTCTTGCCTAACAACAGTAAACCAGAGAAGCTGAAGGAAGTGACTACAAGTTGTCTGTAACACTATTGTGTTACTTCTCTGGATCAGTTCCATAGAATAGTAATACAATGTCGCCATTCTCAGCAATGATTGGACGTTAGCAGAGGGCGGTGCGCTGAACGTCTAGCAGAAATCTGAGCCGGTTTCTACCTAACACCCATCGTTAGCAGCATATACCAATGGTACTACACAAAAAGTAATACTTACGCCCTATTTGGAACTGACAAATAAGCCACCTATTAAGCCCGCCTTGATAGCGTGGTGGCAGAGTGTCTGCCTCACGTTCAAGAGGTCCCGAGTTCGAATCTCGGTCTGGGTGAGTTACCTGGATAAGGTTTTTTCAGGGGTTTCCCTTATCCTGAAAGACAAATGTCGGGTAACTCTAAGCTCTATGGACCCTGGGCTCATTTGAGAATCATTTCGTCGATTCCATTCATCGTCCGATATGAATTAACGTTGGAGGACATAGAATTACAAATAAGCCACCTATTAAAGTGTAAGGGATTGTAGCGGAAAGCTTAATATCACACTCGTCATTTTTCCTTGCTTATACTTAAAATTAAATTAATCACTGTTTTCCAATTTTAACTGGATTTCAGTAGACAATTAAAACAGAAGTTTCAGCTAGGAAAATTAAAAAAAAAAAAAAAAAAAAAAAATGGGTGTATGAGTCTGCGATGTGATATTTTCATTATTGAACTATCGTGAATAAAATTAGTTTTTTTTGCCAAGTAGCACATATTTTATTATCTGGCGCAATTAATTCCGCGTTAGCATTGTAGGTGGCTATTAATGTCATTTTCCGTGCACTGAAAAAAGACTACTTTTATCGCTGGTGTACGTATTCCTCCATGTATCCATGAAATAATGCCGGCACTACCACTGCACTATCTTACTAGAGCAGCATCCACTTTCTATAAGATTGGAAGTTGAAATGGGAAGCTTTACATCTGTTTCAGTTGCAGTTTGTGTTGCACCCCTGAGGTGGTGACAATCAGATCACGTTGGGCTATTGGCTTGTTATTAGCAGCATTAAAAGCGACAGGTGTAACAGACAGTATATTTACAACGTTTGCAGAAAACATGAAGTTTACTTGACATCTGTGAAGGATACAGAAATGTCCTTGCAAAACTTCATTAACGTTTCTCCTGTGTACATATGAAACACAGCGGTATTTCAGTTGAAACAAGAACCATACAGTTGGTACCCTCATAGCTTTTTGTAAACTGGGAGGGACACCTTGCATTAGAATGTACATATCCTAATATACGCATTGTTTCGAAACGACACCGAACCAATATAACCGTTAACTAGTCCGAATTTCGGTGTCGCAGCTTTGAAATTCTCTTAGGTATAATTTCAGCATTAAATGTTACATTATTTCCTGAACCATTGGTGTGATAACCTCAAAAGTTGTTATTGGGATGCACCGGCCGCGAAAACAAAAGCATTGCTCCTTGCTCTTTATCAGTGACTCTATCCTCGCTTTCAGGTAATGGGGGAAAGGGCAGTTACTTGTGAAAAAGTCGACTAATGACTCGTACAGTTCCAAGGTTGCTCATTTTCTATGATCTTAATTGCACAGTGCTTTCAACCATTTATAAACTCAACAGCTTCCATTTCAGTTACAAACGCTATATTTAGTATTATTAAATACAGTGAAATAAAATGCTTGTCTCATTGCATAAGGCATTTAGTTTTGGTTAACTTTATCTACAATTCTTTAATGTGTTCTCTGTTCTTTTTATCATTTAATGCTTCCATCCTCAACCTCACTAATATTAACTTACCTCTAAAAGGTTTAAGTTGCAAATGTCCATCAGTTTATTTGCCATCATCTACTGTTATAACGGAATGTTGGAACACATTAAACACCCATAAACAAATAACTAAATATCTTCTTTATTGCGGTTTCATAAGCCAAATAAATCTTAATAGTAACAAGCTACTGTGGAATATGTCGGTATGTTAACACAGAGCTACAGTAGGCGACACGCTGTGTCACCTAACTGCGAACTTTGATACCGTGAGACACGTGGCTTTGCTCCGGTAACTGCCTAATCCAAACTCATTCTGGAGCATTTTATGTGACTATATTGGCGGTAAAAACTAACTATATGTGTCACATAGAAGCTGAGCAACTATTGCTATATATTCCTTTGGTGTCGTTTCGCAACACTCTGTATATTGACAAAGCACAACAAATTTCAAAAAGAACCGCTCTCCTTTGTTCTTTTTGTTTGTTTTAGCTAACAAAAGGCGGCCCTCTTAAACAGGGCGAGAGGCCATATAGCCAGTCTTCTCGTTCTTTTATTTCCTGATACATATTTTATAAACTCGAATCTCAAAGTAACGCCACCGTTGACAGATTTGTCATTTGGGGGGGGGGGGCAAGGAAACATGCGTATTTGACTCCTGAGGCTGAGCATATGCAAGAACTCCCGTTCTAAGGGACGTAATAGCGGAAACAAGCTCCACTCCGCAATCCAATAGATATTCCAGTACATTGGAAACAATTAACTTTATTGGGGCAATCAGAGGGTGGAGTTGCAGGATTAAGTTGTTAATTAACGTTGATGGTAAGGTGTTTGGCAATTGTTTCTTCTGCAATGCTGGAACTGGGTAGAATCATGCGGATTTTGGCTTTGGATATACGATAAAATTGGTATTAGTGTAGCGCAATTAGGTTAGTTTGAGTGGCTATTTATATATAGCATGATATTGCTATGGCGTGTACCTTCTTTGGTGGCGCTTGCCACATGCCGTCGTAGTTTGGTAGTCTAGTAGCAATCATTATTATGATGGGTGTTCGTACTTTAGGTGAAGAGTCCAAAAATGTCCGATCGTGTTGGTAATGGTAACGTTACACAGTATAATTCAGAAGAATCTTGGAAAAGTGACACTAAAGAGAGATTGGTTTGGTTTCCTGAGAAAACAATGTTGGAAGATAATCACTTCTGGCTTTAGTGGTTCCATGCAGCCTTACATCACCCGATTTGGGGTTCCTTACTCTAGTAATTGGAGTAAAAAATAAGATACTTGTTCTATTTGTTCCATCTATACCCCGCCTTTAACTGCAATGGTCATATCGGCGGCTGTTCTCCTTTGGAACATACTGAAGGTGCTAACTCGTATTCGTTGGGTTTTAATCATTAGATCACACACACACACACACACACACACACACACACACACACACACACACACACACACACACACACACACACACACACACACACACACGCATTCGCACTCTCACTCATACTTTCAGACTCCGGTGAAGATGAGGAATTATCTTGGACGGAGAAAAATGTCCACCCACACCGTCGATAATCGAACCCGGGATCCCTAGCACGGCAGGTGTTCTACCTACTGAACTACGGGACCAGCCAAAGTACTTATTGTTTTGACACACCTAAGGCATTATAGAGTCTTCGGTCGTGCCTAAACGCCATCGTTTCCGCCCAATGATTAGAAGGGTACACTAAGTAAACAAATAATCAATTACCACTGCCTAAACAATGAATATATACTGAAAAATAAATATTTTAAAAATTAAAAATTAAAAAAGAATAAAAAGAAACAAAAGAGTTGAGTGAATACCTCCTGTAGGCCTTTTCGGACGGCAAGAAACTTGTGGAGCCGTTGAACATTTTCACAGAATCGGTTATTTACATATCGGTTTTGTCATTGTCAAGTTTCACTAACATCAACAGTCAAAATTTATCAATGACATACACAAACTGTAAATCGCATTCAGCAACGATCTTGGCATTTTACATCACATTTTCCTTTATCTTTTCCTAATTAACGTTCACGTTATTAACATGTTAATCTTCTGACGATTTCTATAAAAATGAAGGCGTTCAATATTTTGCATATTATCTTTGCGTAAAATGCTGAACGTGGACTGATACAAAATTTATTGATTTTCTTCAGTATATCCTACCATACGGTCATTTTTCGTTCCAATATGTACAATTTACTATGAAGCGATTTGTGTATATTGCGTTTTTCGCTCGCATATTTAACTACCTCAAATGGGTTGTCCCATGCTGCTTCCCATTCTTCAATTTACTATGTGCTGGCTCTAACCTTCCATCAGAATTATAAATCATTTACCTCCCTGTGATATTTCTGTTTCATCTTCTGTACTCATATAATTTTCTATGCACACATATATAATGATAATAATTGTCATTTGAACATCTCCACTGAAGGCATTTTTGTAGCGTTAAGTCATATCGGACGGTGAATGAAATGCATGAAATGGTGTTCAAATGAGCCTAGGGTCCACAGAGTTTAGATATACCCGGCATTAAGTTTCAGAATGTAGGATAAATCCGGATAACCCCTTATGCAGGTGATTCGTCCTGACCCAGATTCGAACTCGGGACCTCAGGAACTTGTGGCAGATATGCTACCACCTACGCTATAGAGGTGGTCAACGTACAGTCGTGCTGCTCGAACGTTTACCTTGGCTTTATCTTTGTTAATAGAAACCTCTCAAATAACACACAGATTATTATATGAAAGGGGAACTGCCCCGCTTGCCGGCCCTTTGCTAAGCAACAATGAACGCATCACTTCAACCAAAGGAACGCGCAGGAATCACAACTGACAGATGGATGTTATGTTATGGACGTGAGAGGTTTCTATTAACAAAGATAAAGTCGTGGTAACTATTCGAGCAGCACAATTTTGGTATCTCATGTGTCCCGTTAAGTTTATAAATTCTACAAACAAAATAAATGTAAACGTTAGCTTGGAAGCGTTATTTAGATAAAAAAATATCGAAATCTCGAAGTTAATATATTTATTTTTCTGCTCCGTAATATTTTATTTCTTAAAGAAGCTTATGTAAATCAACGACTGCAGAAGTTTGGCAACACATGTGGTACAAAGCGCTATGGAGGAAGGTAAGAAATGTTGCAATACCTGGTAGTGAATTCTGGACATTAAAAAGAAAATGATATAGGTAAAATACAGAAATTTCAAATGCATTTTGTCACGGCAGCAGCGAATGCCTAAGGTAAAGGAATCAAGTCTTAATCACTCCATTATAATGGTTTTGTTGTTTGCTGCGAGAGAAGCAAAAACTGGAACATTGAAAGACAGCCATAAGCTGACGTCACGAAGTCGGAGGTGTTGTGTACCACGCTGAATGTTTCCGATTTTGGCAGATCTATACTAGGTGCATCAGGAGGTCACAGTAGACATAAACGAAACCACTTGACCTTTGACCGCAGTGCTCCTTCTTCACGGTTTGCTTGACGCTTTCGTCCTCTAAATAGTCCCTCGAGGAATTACTGATACTAAGATTTAAAAGCTCACATTATTTATTATAAAGTACAAACTATTGAGTACAAAGCATGGTTCAATTATAAAACTATACATTGAATTTGTAGTTAGCATAACTTATACGGCAAAACTGCGAGCTGAGAGAGGGGGTAACAAGGAAAAAGCCGATCAGCATGGCGGAAGGAGAGAGTGTTGTTAAACATGAGAGCGGAAAACCGTTACAAAGTGGTGAAAAGAAAATAATATTGAAGGTGTCTGAGAAGCTCTGCAAGAAATGTCCAAAACCTGCTATTGATAAAGTGTTGTAATTAACATCCAGAGTTTACGGGGTGTATTCGTGTTATAGAGCACACAAAGAAAATTCTACATTTAGTGAGGTTAGAACTCCCACCAAGAATAGACCAATTTTCTGCTCACGTTAGAGTGGTGCAAATATGGTGTCAATTAATTTCCGTGATTAGTAGATTTTATTTTATTTATATTTATTTCGAAAATGTCCTTTAAATGATACAAATCGCTTATTAAAAGTACCGCTGTGTTGCCATTGCTAACGTACGCGGGCATGGAGTAATACAAACCAGAGCTTTGTCTGTGTCTGCTTTATTCACCTGGTGAACTAACCTTAGAAGATTCGACTTCGATAATCTTCAATTTCTTCTGTTCGAGAGATTTTGCTTTCCGGAACATTCCTTGTATAGCCTGCTAATATAACAAGGAGCGCAAAAGCCAGTCTATATTTCAGTTCAGTTGCTAAGTTATGAGTAGAACTGTGAGTTTCCTAGCTGTTGTGAATGAGTCAACCAGCCAGAGCAATAAACGGCAAGGGCGACCAATTCTCCTGTATTTGTCGGGATTTCCCTATTTGAGCCTATGTTTTAATACTCTCCCGGCCTCCGTATTCTCAGGCTCATTGTGCGTTTTTCTACCGTTTTTAATCTTCTTTGCTTTTCTTTTTACGTACCAATGTACATATATTTTTTAAGGATTTAAATTCTGCACGCACGGCCAGAATGCGTTGAAAGGTTTATTTATTTATTTTTTATTTTTTAATTAATTTATTTATTATTTTTTTTTTTTTTTTGCCTTCGGTAAAATCCCATATGGCCATCGAAGGGAAAAATAAGAAAAATAATGAAAGGAAAATTAAGAGGATGGGGGGGGGGGGCAGACTAGATCTGTAGATCACTTTCTTTAAGAAATTGTAGAAGAGCTTGGTAAACAGGTTTGTGGCATAACTGTAATATGAAGTTGACGCTAGCGGGAAAAGGAACAGACTGTTGAAGTAGGCGGCGGAGGAAGGAAGAACGGTGGGCTCGGTAGCGAGAGTAATAACGTTGAAACGTTGGACAGCAACAATATGCGTTTATCTCCAAACCAATGAACGCAATGAATGCTTGCTCCACGCTTCCACTTCCTTTCTTTCAATAGCTCCTTCCCCTACTTTTTACAATGAAAATACAGAAGTAGAAACAATTGCTCAGGCTTATATTAGTTTCTTTGTGAATATTGGAAATGTTTTCATTCAAAAAGCAAAGGATTTGAATAATTCCGATCTTAGTTTTATGGAATCTCATAAAGCTGTGCAGTTGCTAATTAGTTAACTTAGAGAAAGGAAGATAGATTTTATTGGTGTTGGTATTCATACATTTTTATCCATTGTTCTTGATTAAAATTTGAAATCTGCTAGTGAGAAAAAGATCATTGTACGATACTTTTTATTTTTTATACTCTTACTTTGTTAACAAATGTGATAATAGTTTAAAATCTTTAATTCCACTATGTCTATAAAGAGAATTAATATTCAATCATATGCATGAAGCTGTGGGATGTGTCAATCTAGATTGTGTGAATGAAGATCAATTATATGAGGAATTTTGCAGCTCTAATAATGCAATTAAATGTGCTGTCGCTTTAGAGGATAACGTTAGCAACTCACAACCTTAAAATCAAATAATGTAAATTTTGAGAACTTGGGTAAGCTGGTAGGTTATGCTATGAGTATACCAGGAAGTAGTGCTCACACCGAAAGAGTATTTTCTCTTATGAATAACAAGTGGACAGGTGTCAGAAACAGAAGTAGTACAAAGCTAGTTAAATCTGAATTGCAAGCTGCTATAAATTTTCCTTATTCGTGCAGTGAATTCTTTTAATTGGCTAAAAATGATATAAAATACACAAAATCTGTTGCAAAATATGTGTATTTGTGATGTGTAATTGAATAGTTATAGCTTACAAATACTGCAATGCTTTTTGGTGAAAATTTTCCGTGCTTCTAATCTCTCTTATTTTTTATCAAGGATATAGGTATCTTCCTTATTTTAAAAAAAATGGCTGGTCACCCTAACGTCAATGTTTGTTGAAAGTGTCAGAGTAGAACAGCGTTAAGTTGGTGCACGGATCAGAGCCGGCAAGATAAGCTCCGGATGTGTGAAATACTACAATCTCTATACAATCATCCCTTCCTCTTTCCTTCTACTTGGCAGGTAGACAGAGAGGTGACCTGTACACTGCGGTGGACATTCGGGTCTTGGATGAAACTTTTTTGCGACGTTATCAAACGTACACATTTGAACTGAAGGTAGGAAAGCAAAAAGGCGGTTAATAACATTAGAGAATATGAGATTTCTCACTCAATGCTCATATTGGCATTGAGTGAGAAATCGTTCTCTCACCACATTACTAAGCTTAGCCGAACCTTAGGTTTACAAAAGCAATTCTGTAGAATTACTAGGTTTACTACCGTTGTTGTTTATTTCCCTATGCTGATAAAGACAAACACTGTATTCTTAAAAATAAACTTTACAATCTATGTGAAAAGTGGATTGGAATGGTTAACACTATTAACACACATTGTTAGACAGTAACGTACCCTAGATTTACACGAATTTCATCCTTGCAGGTTTGTTTTTCAGTATTAGTGATTGAATGTCCGGCTGTAAAGTAGATGAACTTAAAATGCAGAACACATTTAAGACGTTCATCTGAAACGTTACTGAGAAGCAGGCTCTTGTTCAGTGTCAATATGCTATACAGTTGTTCACACAGATAAGTAGTATCGAAAATGGCCAATAATTTCCTTGCAAAATGTTTTTGGCATGATGTGTACAAATTCAAACTATATCTCTCTGAACTGCGCAATGGTGTGTTGCTTTGAACGTTTTCAGGCTCCAGCATTTGGTGCAACTTCCTCTTGTCATTTAGTTGCAATATTTTTATTTACTTGCAGATTAAAAGCAAATCAACGCCTTTGTTGCAGCGTTGATAACAAACAAGAAATTATAAAACAGTGCTAATCAATACCATTAAGTAGGTATGTGTCCAGTGTTTAAGTTCCAGTTGTCTTCCAACTGATTTAAGTTATATTTAAGTTATATTTAAGATATATAACTTAAGTTATATATGATTTAAGTTATATTTCCTTTTGTCGTTTTTTCCCTACTCGAGATGAGAAATACATGAACTTTAAAAGTCAATGTGCAAATTTGCATCAACGGTCTCACAAAAAATGACTATATGTGCGCTGACTGTTTACATAGGCAATATAAGAGGAGAGCGACCTGATTTCTAATAATTCTGTAGCAAGTTGCACAAGGGACGATATTTAATAATAATAATAATAATAATAATAATAATAATAATAATAATAATAATAATAATAATAATAATAATAATAATAATAATAATAATAATAATAATAATAATAATAATAATAATAATAATAATAATAATAATAATAATAATAATAATAATAATAATAATAATAATAATAATAATAATAATAATAATAATAATAATAATAATAATAATAATAATAATAATAATAATAATAATAATAATAATAATAATAATAATAATAATAATAATAATAATAATAATAATAATAATAATAATAATAATAATAATAATAATAATAATAATAATAATAATAATAATAATAATAATAATAATAATAATAATAATAATAATAATAATAATAATAATAATAATAATAATAATAATAATAATAATAATAATAATAATAATAATAATAATAATAATAATAATAATAATAATAATAATAATAATAATAATAATAATAATAATAATAATAATAATAATAATAATAATAATAATAATAATAATAATAAATCTTTGATTATTTTGAAAGGAAACGGATTTATCATATATTTCAATAGATATTGGATTGGATTGTTCGAGGGGCACATCGGCCAGACTGGTCTTTTGTATGCACTCCTGGGAGGGAGAATGAGGCAAGAGGAGACAGTAGGTGGCCGACCCCAAGGAGTCACTACAGTACAGAGGGCGAGTTCCCTACACTTTACCAAATAGAAACTCCCCGGCAGTGGGTTTAGGACAATCATCCCATCTGCCGTGGTCTCGAAACAGTCAGGAGGCCGGTTCGGAGACCGCAAGCCGGCTCTCCAGAGCGGAGTACTCCAGGCAGTCTTGCACAACCGGCATGCCGCCTGCCGCGCTGCTGAATCGGTCACTAGGCCGGCTCGGAGACCAAAGTCCATCTTGCCAGACGGGAAAGCGTTTTCCTCAGAGCATATCATCCCGCCATGCACCGCAAAGAGTCCCGCCGACACTTCTACTCTGAAAAAGGCCACCAGATGAGAGATGATGTGAAATGATAATGGAGATAAAATGCAGGGACAGGAAAATTCGGGGGGATGTAATTAACCTAACCAGCATTCACCTAGTGACACGGGAAAAAGCAAAAAATGACATGGGCCAGATGGGTCTGCCACGAGAATCGAACGCAAGCCTCTCGAATGCGGGTACAGACTGCGCCATCCCGATCGGTTCAATAGATATAAGATAAATGAAATCTCTCTTATTTAATTTTCACCTTAAAACCTGATCTATGCCATGCATCGTAGACCGGTTATGGCTACCCAATCCAAAGTATAATTTAATGTTCTTCAACTAATGCTTGTTTAATTTTGAAACGCTAGAGATGCACTGTGCTCTAAAATTCTATTTCCTACCAGTAGGTACTTGTATATCCAACAGTCGAATTTTGACTTATTCATGATGCCTGCCATTTTATCTGCTCTCACAACCCGTTTGCCAAATATAATTTAATCAATATATCGAAAATTTCCCTATACCCTCGCTGCCGCTCATTTTGGATAGTATGTTTTATTTAATTATGTCATTAATATATTGCCCTTAGGGTTGCTGGGTCGCCTTTAATTTTCCAAAACGATTGTTGCATTATACTGTGTTTCTTAGAGACTGCATCTTCTCAGCAGTTATATCAAGTATTTATCAAGAGTATTTATAGTCCATTTTATATAATTAAACTGATATCGCAACTAAGAAGCTCACGTACTAAAGCGAAACTAGTTCAAATCACTCCACGAGGTGCGACCACAGCCTTCATTCGCTGAAGTAGAGTTCACCTCTACTCCGCTTCCATGCAGTAGGGATCGATTCATATCTAACTTCAGCCAATTAGAAATATCATAATATATTCGCCAAGCGAAGTAAATCGGCTGATAATAGCTGGTTTCGATTTATGCTCTGTACAGCATTGTTGCAATATCGATTTAATTATAAAATGGAGTATACTGTAGTGCATGAATGTAGTATGTCTAAAAATTACTCAAACATTTTGATAATTCTTCCACCATAGAAAACCGCTATTGTTTGTCACGGACCTGCACTGTAAAAGAGCTCCTTTCAATTCACAAATTACTAAAGGGCTAAAAAATATTTACAAAGCTTACACACTGCAATACGAGTACATTGGAGGTATAGTAAAAGACGAGCTTGTAATGAAGAAGGGTTTGTGTTTTCGTTGAGATTGGCATGAAATAGAAAAAAAAAATGGTTATTGCTACTCCACGGAAAATACATGTAAAATATAGCAAATGCCACCGATATTTCATTTCAAATAAAAATGGTACCATTTAGCAACGAAGAAAACAAAACACCCAATTAAAGGAGTACCGATTCTGCTCACAATTTAGATGATACTAATACCAATAGTATACTGCACACTAAGAACTGTGATACCTATCAGGTCGAGAACGCATATTAGGAGTACGAGGCCCACAGGGCCAAGATCTGATAAGTAACTTACAGTTCATGGTTAGCCAATTACTTTTTGGAATACTTGAAAAAATCATAAAAAGCAATAATAAATCAAAATCGCTACCAATTCTTTTGGTTATTACGTCGCTTCCTATTGGTACCTAAAGAATTACACTTCTACCATGCGGGACAGTTCAGGTGGTTTCGGCTGTGGCTCGCATACGGCAGGCCGGGTTCGATTCCCATGGCCAACCTACCTGACCCATGGTTTTTTGGAGGGTCTTCCCGGGTCACCAGGTGAATGCTGTCTAGATACATCCCCCGAATTTCCTTTCCCTCCATTTCATCTCCATTATCATTTTACTTCATCTCTCATCTGGTGGTCTTTTTCAGGGTAGAAGTGTCGGTGGGTGTCTCCTCTATGTCTCCTCTCGCCTCATCTTTCTTCCCGGCAATGTCCCACTTGGAGCCTAGGTAAATAAACCTCAGGTTTTGGTGCCGAATCTCCCCCCCCCCCGCGCCCCGTAGTAATCCTAATCATGACATTGTTGGGTGTTAGGTCACTTCCTACCGGTACCGTAAACATTGAAAACTAGAGCCATTAAGTATTTATGACCTGTTTCATCCTTGTTGCCATGGAAATATTTTAACTTTATGTTACACAACCAAATACATGTTCACAGTGATTAACTTACAAATTAAGCACTGTAAAAGGTATTTTAATAACCCTCATTAAAAAAAAAAATCGGCGTGTAAAATAACTGTGGGAACAGATAAAATTGAGAACCTTAGAAGTTAATGAACGATATTACATAAGATTATTAAGAAGTAGAGACGTTATTTTTTGCAGACTATGCATCTTCTGGTGTCCTGGAAGCTGGAAATCTTCATAACACCAGTTTCACCTCTGTTTCACCGTATATGTTAAGGTTTCTGAATTATGTGGAGACCACGTAGCTTGCAGTGGCGTATATTGTGGGCTATCAAAGCTATCACCGAAACCCATTTCCAAAATAAATTATAAGTTAATAAGCAATGGTATTAATAATTGGAATACCAGCCAGTTCCCCCCCCCCCATAAAGAATTAGTGCGCAGGGTGGAGTATCTCTCGTTCCCTACCACTGAACAGAGGGGAAAGCAGAACTTCGGAAGCTTGCTGTTGCAGCCTTCTTTATGGTGCGGGCAATAAGGGACGAGGTGAAGGAATGCAGGATTCAGCACGCCAAGGCTTCGGAATCCTACATCGCTACACACATACGAGCTTCTCCGAAATGTACCGTACGGACACGACTGGCTTTGGAATTCGGCATATCACGTCGAGTTAAAGGAAAGAAAGAGCGCGCTTTTAATTATTGTGTGATTGTTACGGTCGTCAATAGCCATTTTAGTATTGTTATTTCACAGTGTACAGTGTACCAAGACAGTTGCTCGCGCTAATTCTTCAAAATGGGTAAAGAAAGTGTAATTAAACAATTATTGCAAAGACCATTCTCGCAGTTTAAATACGAGAATACGTTAGTGATAAGAAAACAAGGAAGGCCTATACCAGCTCTTCCGCACTTAGAGTGTGAACAGAAGGAACAAAATAAAAACCCTTATAAAAGATATTTTAATATAAGTAATTATGATAAGTATGAGAGGCTGTCTGGTTCATTCAAACTAAATAAACTTTATTGTTGGCCATGCTTGCAACTGAGAAAACACCCTTGAATACTACAAGTTTCACAAATTTAGCTTATTTAATCACAGCTTTGGATAGACATAAAAGATCAATAACGCATATCAAAACTTTCATGGCATTAAAAGCTTTCGGCACTCGATGGGTACACAATGCAATGAATTACAAAAAGAAACTTGCTGCCAGTTTGCGGAGTGAAAAGGTTAAGGAAAATAGAAATGTACTGAAAAGATTGATTGATGCAATGATTCTTCTTGCAAAACAGGAATGTTTGTTTAGGGGCCACGAGGAAAGTGAGGGATATTAAATAAAGGGAATTATATAGAATTATTATAATTTCTGGCTAATTATGATGCGGCACTGTCTCATAATCTAAGGCAGCTACCGTTTTCAAAGGCACCTCGGCTCTTAAACAGAATGACCTAATCGATGCCATGGCCAGTTGTTAGAGATAAGATTAAATAAGATATTGATAAGGCTAATTTTATTGGACTCATGTTCGATGAAACGACTGATGTCACCAATAAAAGTCAAATGTCTACTATTCTACGCTATGTTGACGATGAAGGCAATTGAAAAGAACTATTTCTATATTTTATTGACGCAAGTTCTCATGGAACAGCCAGTGGTTTACTTCAACATATAGAAAAGGTCATAAATTATTTAGGATGTTCAAAAAATTTGTTGCTCAAACTTTCGATGGTGCTACAGTAATGGCCGGACATGTTTCTGGACTTCAGACTTTAATTAAAACCGAGTATCCAGCTCTGTTACCTTCATTCACTGCTATAACCACAGACTTAACCTAATACTTTCCCAATCTCTGAATTTTATTAAGGAAACCAGACAATTCTTTGTTTCTCTTAATGGTTTACCTGATTTTTTCTCACATTCCACTTCACGTACAAATGTTCTTAAAGTCTTTACTGAAAAGAAAATGCCAAGTGTTGCACCTACACGATGGAATTTTGTGATTTCTCTCAAAGAGTCGAACCTAATTTTTCTTGATTATGTTCAGTAAAGCTTTTGCATTTTCAGATATTTTCTTTGACATGTTACAAAACAAGAGCATGGACATCTGTTACTGTACGGAAAAAGTACACGAATTTATTACCACACTGCAAAATATTAGAAATACGGGACTTGAAGTATGGTCCGAAACTATGAGCGTTGCTGATGAAGAGAACAAAGAAAGGGCTAGGAAAAGAAACTGCCGTGATGATGAAACCCATTCTCCGCACTTAAGGATTTTCTGTGAAGTTCTGGACACATTAACAACTCAAACTAAATTAAGATTTGATTCACAGAAACAGCTGAAATTTCTAGCGTTACTAGATTCTAAACATTTTGCGAGTTACGATAGAATGCTTCCAACAAATGTATTTCGTAAACTGAGAGAACCGTATGTTTCCCATTTCGATATACTGTCTTTGAAAAATCATTTGAAGGTGTTATATTCACTTCAAAAAATTTTAACAAGCCCGTTCAAACCATTGCAAATTATATGAAATCAAATGGACTTGACGTTGTGTACAGTTTATAAACTATGTGAACTTCTACCACTGCAAGTGCAGAAAGGAGCTTTTAAGCCTTAAAACAATTAAAATCTTGTTAACGTGCAGCATAAGGACAAATTCGTCTGAGCAATTTGGTTCTTCTATCGGTGTAAAAAGACATTCTTGTTTCATTGAGAAGACATAACGAGGAACTGTTTTTAATAGTGCCACGACACAGTTTACCCGTAAAGAAAGACGGCTGGAATTCATGTATATATTTCCCCTTTTTTAAATTGTTTTAACAGTTTGTTTAAAGAAAAATTGATTTAAATGCAGTGTTTGTGAAGTTAACATTTAATCGACAATCCCTCATTGCCCGAATCTGGTAGGCCTTGTGATAGCCCAAGTCACAATCCCAGCATACGCCACTGGTAGCTTGTAAGCTATTTTCTAACTATGGGAGCAAAGAGAAGGTACAACAATTTTAAGTTTCACGTACTATAATTCTCCAAAATATTGCTCGACCATTCTGAGCGACGATAGTTGCACCGCCGAAGGGCAAAATGAAGTTAATTAATTACATTGTCATAATAGTAAAATATCTGTGCAATGTGAATTATATAGTTTGTCGTTAATAACAACTACGTTTACTACTAATAGTACTACTACTACCACTACTACTACTACTACTACTACTACTACTACTACTACCACCACCACCACTACTACTACTACGACGACTACTACTACTACTACTACTACTACTACTACTACTACTACTACTGCTGCTGCTGCTAATACTACAATTACTATTACTTCTGCTACTACTATTACTACTATTACCATTACTACTACTTTTACAACTGCCACTACTAGTACCATTGCTACTATCACCACTTCTATTACTGCTACCACCATTTCCATTTCTGCTACCACGAATTCCATTACGGCTATCATCACTTTCATTAATCCTACCATCACTTCCACTACTACTACTGCTACTACTACTATTGCTACTATCACCACTTCTATTACTACTACCACCACTTCCATTACTACTACCACCACTTCCATTACTACTACCACCAATTCCATTACTACTACCACCACTTCCATTACTACTACCACCAATTCCATTACTGCTACCACCACTTCCATTACTGCTACCACCAATTCCATTACTACTACCATCACTTCCAGTAATAATACTATCACTTCCACTACTACTACTACTACTACTACTACTACTACTACTACTACTACTACTACTATTATATGTCTATTCTTGGTCCATAATTGCATCATTACTTAATGCGACTCTTGACAGGAATACAAAGGCGAGAAAGTGGATCATCGCATTTCAAGATATTCTTGGACAAAGGGCCTTTTGTTGCCCAGAAATGCTAGATAATAAAGCTGTCAATATCCTGGCTAAGAAAGCTGTATGCTCTGCTGTCCTCGCTTTCTTTTGTTACGAAAGGAAAAGGTGAATTATATTACTTTAACAAAATATAAATGAAACACGATAAAGTTGGATTCATTGTCATTGCACATATGTAGTCCAACTTTCAGAACTTGTATTACAAATTCAACTCTTAAGACGCACTTTGAATAAAGAATACAGTAGTTTTGTAAACAAACATGAAATTTATATGAGGTTTCAAAACTAAATGATTAGTTGCTCACTCTTTGAAATAACTATTTAGATGCACTTAATATGTCAGTATAGTATATAAGACGAACAAAGGGGTGAGATGGCACTTCACAATTTGAATAATACTTAAAATGTTTAATACTATATTTAATGGACGTAAATCACTTAATATTTGGTATCAAATGAAATATTTACATCCACGGTATACAGGAATTACTATTTATTAACTTTTTGAATGATATCTCAGTTCTGTATGTGGATAAATTAACCTTCCTTTCCTTACAAAACTTTGGTGTAGGATTTCCCTCCGAAATTTGTTTTAAGCCTTTATGTACAATAAATCATCATTTTATGGAGCATGTATCTGTGTTTGCGTGCATGTGTATTTATGTGTATGCGTGGCATGCGTATTTGATCAATTTAATACCAGAATAGCCAGATAAAATCAAATTTCTTAAGCCGAGTACCTTTCACCGACGAGACTCGAAGATTATATTAAAATTCTTCCCAGTCCGAGCTAACCTCCGTATGAAAACTATTATGTTTTATTTTCTTAAAAATAATTAGCGACTTTGATTAAAATGTCGTAGTTTCGATATTGATACTACAAGTAAAATGTATACCTTGAAATAATTCTAAGCAATCTAAGAAGTTCGCTTAAATTTTATTGAATTAGAAAATATTAGAATAGACAATTATTGCTTCTAAAAGATATAGATGAAAATTCAGTACAGAGAAATTTAGAACCAGTAAAAATATGCGAGTGGTACTTAATATTTTTGTAGCTTCATTCGTCTATGAGATATTTTCCGTTCTTCCTTAGAATGTTTCATTACTATAAACAATACACCGAAATCCACTGGGTATAGGTTCTTCAGAGTCAGCATCATTTACAGGTCAGCATTTAAGCCAGAGAAAGACAGCTTCGAGTGTTGTGACGTATTTCAGCCGGAAGCGAGTGATGTCAGCCAAGAGCTGTGCATTACCAAGTTGTCTGTATAAAAGGCGCTGTGAGTACAGAATCTGAGGTTTCACTCAGATGTAGCGCACTCAATGACAGCAATGTAGCTGCCACGTACCAAATGGAACCGTTAAATTTTCAATGTGACTATTTATTGAAGGAAAAATATACATACAGTATAGACTTGGCTCATTTTTAGAAGAATGTCCTCCAACCATAATTCTTTTTATTTATCCAGATTTATGAACCCTATTTTACACAGTGGTATATTAGGGTTAGAGTTGATACATAAAAATATACAATTTTAACAAAAATATTTTAAATACTAGAAGGAAGATAATATGTTATAATCTGATGCATATTAATTTAAACTATTTCAGACGTTTAAACACTGAGTTTATAAACATCATGAAGTACTTATACTGTTGTGGCTTCATTAGCAAAAATGTGAGCGGAGCAGAAAATTCAGTTCCTAGAGAGTCTAGCTTGAATATTAATTCTTGTCTTCCTCTCCAGAAAATGAGACAACAGAAAAGGAGATGAACCACAGTTTGAAATTCTTCACCACACATGCACTCGGGATTGGATGTTAAGTGAAAGTGTGATAAGTATTCACCAAATTTACCATGTTCGCTTAAAAGTTGTGTCAAAACAAAATTTGGTACAAGAATTTCACATTTTCCTCTGTCATATACACTAGGGAAAAATAATGTTTTTGTTAAACTTCCATTTGGAGTTGTTAGCCATTGTTGGTTCCATTCTTCAAGAATATGTTGATGTATTATTCTCCTTACAGTAGAAATAGGACATAAAGAGTATGTCACAGGAAGATTGGATTCTGCAGCCTTCTTAGCCAAGCAGTCAGCTCTCTCATTACCTAAAATTCCACTGTGTCCTTTAAGCCATCCCATGCAAATATGTCCTGGATGGATTTGAAGCAAGGTTCTGATTTCATGTACTAATGAATTTAAGTTGTATTTATCATTAATAGCGAGTAGAGCTGATTGTGAATCACTAAGAATACGGGCACTGTTCCCATTAACAGTACACCATTTTATAGCTTCTTTAATTGCTAAGAGCTCCGACTGGAATACAGAACATTCAGGTGACAATTTAAACATGGAGTGAGTTAGTTCCGTTTGGTTTTCATAAACAACAAAAGCACATCCTAGTGCAGATATATTATCTTCAAATTGGTAACGCGAACCGTCTGTATATATGTAATAATCATGAAAATTACATATTTCCTTTAAACAGGTTACAAAACTTGATGGGTGTGCTGCTGTGGTAGGATGCTCCGGGATTTGTAGTTTTAAGTGAGACAGATAAGACGCACATTCATGTTCATGTCTTAAGTTCGTAATAGTTGCTGTTGATAAATCAGTGAGAGCCAAAGGTTCGATGTTAGCTATTATCTGAGCTGCATCAGTGGAGATTGTACGATATCCTCGAATTATGCGAAGGAGGAATCCCCTTTGAATTTGTGCAAGCTTTTTAACTGCACATTTTTATTAAGAACATCCTGGAATGCAGATACACCATACAAAATTAGGGGCACTACAGCACCTTGATATATAATTTTAAGAATACTAGAATTCAGACCTCAGGTGGGTCTTGTTGTTGCGAGGGCACCAAGGAGTTTGCTGGCTCTCTCAACAATATAATCAAAGTGTGATCAAAATGTTAACTTACAATCCAGTATAACGCCAAGGTATTTTACCGTAGATACCACCTTCAAGTTGACGTTACTCATAGTAAGAGTAATGGGTTCCATTTTTCTTCTTCTGGTGACAATCATCGCCTAGGTTTTGTAGGGATTAAATATAAGTTTATTTTTAATTCCCCATGAGTGTATTATTTTAAGTGTTTCATTAGTTTTTCTTCAAGGATTTTAGCATAATTTGATTTAACAAGTAGTAAAGCATCATCTGCATAAGCAAAGTACTACAATCTGACGGCAGTTGTTGCTGTAACAGATCATCATACAGTATAACCCAAAAACCTGTACTACACGCAGATCCTTGGGAGCAGCCACGTGTTACTTCCTTTGTGATGGTTTCTCCACTTACAGTAAGCAAGGATATGCGATCTCTAAAATAATTCACGATTAAATTGTAAATATTTTTTGGGTCATTTTTTAGTTTTCAATTGATGTAAAATCTTGGGCCACCAAGCATGATCAAAAGCACCATTTACATCTAAAGAGACTAAAACACCAGATTGTTTATTTAGGTATACATTTTTCATCCAGTCTACTACCTTATTGCCATTTCAGTTGATTTTTGAGCCATAAAACCATATTGAAGATCACTAATTGAGCCATGTTTTAGTGAATGATACATTACACGATCAATTACAAGTTTTTCTAAGCGTTTGCCTAGCAGAGGTATCAGACTTATTGGTCTGTAAGCAGCAGCAGTCATTTTATTATTTACATGAGTTTTGGGTATAATTTTCACAACTGAAATTTCCCACTGAGTTGGAAACACACCTAATTCTAGTTGGATGTACATAATGCACATGTTTGATTATATTGGCACTAAAAGCATCATGTCCTGGAGCTTTACGGTCATTATTTCTTTTAATATTATTCGTTCCACCTCAGGATAAGTAAAAGGAAAGTCATCCAAACCATATTTCCATATTTCCGAGGTCGTATTCATTTAGCACACGGACATTGTGTATGTTTGGTTCGACATATGTGTGCGAACAATTCTATTTCTGTTATGAAATTAGCTAAGTCTAAAACCCGAAGTACCATGTCGGATCACAATCTAATATGCAGCCTTCGATTACAGATTTCCCAGACGTTACGTCCTGACATTAATAAACTAGTTAAAGAAGACCGAAACAGAAAATGTCAGAAAATGTTCACGTAATTTTGTTCTGAATGGGTTTCCTCTAATTTGCAGAGAAAATTGCTTTACGTTTTAATTTATTTACTTTATAACTTGCCTGACCTTCAGATAAACTACGAGTTGAAGTTTTATCTACTTTCTCATAACACAGAGACAAAATGTAATTGTTTATAAACTGTGACCAATTGTGTAATTAAAGCAGTCAGCATTAACATTACAACACCCAAAATGTAAGTTGTACATATTATTAATACCCGATACGTTTCCTATCTTTCCTACGCTGTCGGAACCCCAACACATCAAACTACATATTTCCTTCCTCTTGGGCAGCAGTAATTAGTGCGGTGACGTCACACGCTAACTTGCCTTTCGTTCGGGGGCATATTTGGCGGTAAGAGCAGACGGAGCTGACGTTATAGCGCCACTACCTGTCTTGCCCGGATATAAGCTTTGGACTTTCAAATATTTGACAGTCCTGCTGTTTTCACTAAGTCCTGCGTACAACAAAAAGGTCTGTTGAAACCATTTCGGTCAACATTTATCCTCTTTACAGGAAATAGACATAAAAGTGCACATGAAAAATTTGGAATATCTATAAAATAAATGATAGAGGCAAGGAAAATAATTTGTCTCTAATATGTATAATTTTGCTTTGCACGAGCTCTTTATTGTGGTTTATATAAGCATTTGAATTTTTGGAAAAGTAGAGTCAGACTGAAAAATTCAATGCCGAAACTGGGATTAAAACCCCGGATCTTCCGGTCTCCGTCCGGCTACTCTTAACCATTGAGCTATTGTGGCCAACTTCCAACATGACATTAAATTCTTCAACTGATTCGTATTTTTCTCGGTAAACCACTAGGAGTTCTCATGCGTTTATCAGAACTCCTAGTGGTTCACCGTGAAAAATACGAGTCAGTTGGAGAACTTAATGTCATGTCGGCACGTTGGCCATAGTAGCTCAATGGTTAAAAGCAGTTGTACGGAGACCGGAAGATCCATAGTTAAAATCCCGGCTTGGACATTGAATTTTTCAGTCTAACTCTATCTTTCCACACTTCTTCCTATACACATGAAAGAACAATTAATTTCCATATCAATTGTTTTTCAAAGCTATGTATGCAAATAATCTCATGTATCATAACCGCTATAACTTATAATTAAATCATTTAATGGTTCAAGCAACGTCTTAAGTATTAGTAAAATGAGGTCCAACTTTTTGGGAGAATTTCATCTCCCTTCCAACAAACAAAGTGCCAAATTAGTGATAAGAAGGGATGAAACCTGCTTGGAAGTTTGAAGTTGTTGTGCTAATTCTCGAGACGCTACTTAAGCCTTAAAATACGAGTACTTTAGTTATGGCTTAAATAGCTCGGTTAGAGTATTGTCACCCGAACGTCGGAACTCCCTATAGAACCGGCCGGCGGCAGCAGGAGACGGTAGGCGTTCGCTTCGCCCACTCATTTGTCTTATAGCGGTAACGAGGGTTGGCTGGAAAAAACATCTCTTTCCGTTCCACCTGAGTTCTCGAACTTACGGGATATTTCATCTAATCCAGAACCTTCTAGATTGGCCAGATGACCCTATATAAGCAACACGTCGGGCTGGAGGAAAGTCAGTTCTTGGCGAGCTGTGAGGAGCGCCCAGTGAGGGGACGGACTGCGTACGTGCGTCGGAGGAGTTTACGTAATTACGAGTGTAAGTGGAACTGTAACGGACGAACTGGTGAATCGTAATTGTGTGCATTACGTAATTCTGTGTAATTGGCATGTGTTCAACTGTAAGTCGGTGGAAATAAAGAACATTTTTGAGTTTGTGCAATTGGACTTTTCATTTTACGAACCCACAAAGTCACAGTATATTTACGGGGAAACTTTTGCCGTATTATCGTAACTTAGAATATTTTTTAAAGAATTGTGTATACGAATATTTACATTGTCGCACCAGATTTTTTTCACAGTGCTTTGTTTATTCTATTCCATTTTCATTTTTCTGTAATTTTATTCATATCTCAATCCTCTCTATTGCCATTTAGAGCACCCTTTAAAATAGAAAGAGCCAGAGTGTGCCACAACAGACCCAACAGTTCAACATAACTGAGGTGTTATTAGAGAGAAGATGTATTTTTGCCCACTATTGTACGGAAAGTATAAAACGTTAGTTGGTAAAGCAGTAAACTCTTTCTAGCTCAAAATGTGAATATGGTTAAAAAAATAAACAGAAAGGTGGACAACGCCCTCACCATTTCTTCTAAAAACGATCTCCTGATAATTTATTTTAACAGTCATTCTATTATAAACTAATGAAAATATTTTTTTATCTTCTCATTATTAATAATTACTTATATACACATGGAGGAACAGGAGAATCGGAGGACAATCGATTATTTAAAGGAAAGGCTTATATTATTTATAATAAGTGTAAGATGCATATTTTCATACGTATTTGTGAAAGAAGATACCTGCATATTAACATAATGCTCAAAATGTCTAAAAATGGTTAATACGAGGAACAAGGTTATTTGATACATATTCCGCACTTTAACGCACTCCACAAATTTTAATAGAAACGGAGACGGGACGAATTTTACTCATGAGGCACTTCACATAAAATTCAAGAGGTAGAAATATGTTTTATCCATCACACCAATGAGTAAAAACGTGACCTATTTCAAATTTTTGAGAGAAGTGAAGTGTCTCGGCGATTTCTTCCAAGAGTTTTCCAATAAGGTACTATGAAATTAGATTTAATTTTTAATACTAAGATAAAATTTAGACCCCTTCTACTCTGTTACTTATAATTAGAGCTCGGATTTATATGCACTATAAAGTGTGATTATGTTTCAAGAAAAGTGTGGTAAATGTGTTCTAAAATGCCAAATATGCACAAAAATCAAGTACATTTTTTCAAAAATCTCACAGTTATTAATCCTGATGAAATAATATAATTTTACAATTACTTTTAAACTCAGTCATTGACAAAATTAATATTCATTATTTCCTATCTCTCAATATATATATAAGTATTAGTTGTTTTTATTTAACAAACAATTAAATATTCGTTACAGTTTTCTGGAAGAAATGATTCCCTCTGTCACTTATAACGCTTTTACATAACTTCACACGAAGTCATAAGATAGTACTAAAAGTAGAATATTACTTTCAGAATAGATATTAAGTATTTTACAGATTCTCCTTGTAGCACCTGATTCACATCCTGAAAAAAATAATAAACCTGATTCCTTGCCATAAGTTTTCTCAACTCTGATGCGATTCTATTCGTCCTGGGTCTCCGGCAACGATTCTTTCATATACCTACAGGACAGAAGATAAAGAAGTACCCTGTGTGTATTGCAGGGCTGAAATGGGTCTTAATAAACACCAATTTACTCTGAAGGTTATTCTCACTGCAAGCTATACTGCCGCAGGGGTACTTGAGACTTCAATTTGTCCATCACGTAAGTGCGCCTTTTCCACGTCTTCTAACGATCACTGTAATATGCAGCTGCCCCAATTCATATTTCTCATCTCGTGAGGATTGACTCCAGAGGAAAACGAGTACCTTACATCATTTCAACAAATAATTTCGCTCTAGATTTACTTTCATGGCACTTTATTCCCACAGAGGAAATTACGGCATTTACTTCTGGAAAACTCTCATGAATTTCCTTTACCAACCGGTGAAGAGCATGAGCTAAATAGGTCACAGTAACTTTCTTAGTGTTTAAATACCTGCAAAGCTTCAACAGCCTTATTGATGCTGCTGCTCCTGTAATTATCATCAAGTGATTTTCATATTTTAAAGCCTGCAACACACGTAATGCATCACGAATAAATTTTTACAATCGTTGAATTGTTCCTAGCAGTACCCTGGAGATAAAAGGAAGTGGTGCTCCTGGCTCAGATTTCATCATTTTTCACACGACGACTTTGCCTCAAACCTCCTACAGGAGTCGATCGTTGATATCTCTCTTACTTCTTGTATTACCATAAAATAATTATTATATTGAAAATTAGTGAAGATCAGCAGTATAATTTGGAATATTACTTTTAGGGAGCACAAGTTTAAAAAATATAAATTAAATATTATGAAAAAATTTGCAACTCAGAGTTGCAACAGACTCACTTTATTGTCATTAGAAACGTTAGCCCAATGTTAACTTTCAATCATTTTCACTTTTTACAAATACATAGAGCAAGTACAGCTCCGTTTCATGCGCTTTTACATATGATTTGTGTCTCTGTTACACGCATCAACTTGCGCTATCTAAACTTTCTAACGTTTACGACTTATAGCAGACCAATACTCATTTTATATTGTAAAATACTCACTCGTCAAATCATAAATAACAAGTGAAACTGAGCCCATCTCGGTAGCGTAGATGGTAGCATTCTACCTCACGTTCAAGAAGTTCCGAGTTCGAATCTCGTAAGGCTTTTTCCGGGGTTTTCCCTTATCCTGAAAGACGAATGTCGGATAACTCAAAGCTCCATGGACCCCGTACTCATTGAAGCATCATTGAAGCCATTTCATTCATCGTCCGATATGACTTAAACGTTGGAGAACGTAAATTACAAAAAAAAAAAAAAAAAAAAAAAAAAAAAACCCACCTGAAACTGAAGTGAACTCCAGGATAACAGTGATATCGCTACAACATGTTGATAATGTTATTTACATAGTATAATTATAACAAGACCACTTTTTATAACCTGCTGAGCACAGAAGAATATTCGGAAAACCGAAATCTATCGAATTGAGGGATGGAACATCGTCTAAGTCGAATCTTCTAGTTCTTCCGAAATCAAACGATCTGAAACTCCAATGTGATATAACAAAGGAGCTTACTTCCGGCTCATAAGCCGCTGTCCCTTGAATATTCCAATTTTTGCTTCTCTCGACGGCAAAAAACCAAAACGGTGGAATTGGGCGATTTACATTAATCCTTTTGCGATAGGTATTCCTTTCCAAACTACATCAAAGTCTGTGGCACCAAAGACCATTTATAATTTTATGCTTTCATTTTAAAATATATTTGTACAAAACATAAACCATTTTTACATAGCTCATACATTTTTTACAAAACGTGAAGTATGTAGTGCATGGAAGTAATTGACGTACAAACTAATTTAATTAAATAAATTTCTAAGTTTAGCACTGCATAAACGTTGCTGAGGTAGTTAATATTTTTAATTAATCAGGAGCTTTTCCTTCGGAATATTTTTACAGAAATTATGCAAATTCTGCACTATTTAACTTATTAAAAAGGATGCTGGCTGAAACAAATGGTCTGCAGACATCTTTAGAAACATTGCGAAAATTGCCACTGCTTGCAGAAAATGATGCTGTTTTGGTTGTTTGGATTTTGGGGTAACTGGATCTTGGATAGTAATTGGTAACATTTATATGAGCAGCTGTTTGTAAATGTTGTGTAACATGGAATTTCTTTATCCAAGGTATAATAGTGGTCTAAAAGCAATGTTAATTTATTTTAATAAAATTAAAACAATCACTAACTCAAAAATCGCAATGATTTTAAAATATTAGAAAAATACAAACACGGAAATTATACATGCTTTTGGCTCAACACTATACTTTCATTTGTTGTTACATTTGGATTTCCACAAATTCACAAGCTTTAGTGCTGTTCTTTGCTTCTAATATCCCGTCTCTTGCTGTTCACACTTCAGAATTTACTAGTAACAACATATAGTTACAAATTTAAAGGTTAAATGAAAATGTCACTTTTAATTCATGGAAATGTTAGTGTTTTATTGTAACACAATAAAATATCGAGTGTTAAGCATTTGAGCAGCATATTTTGTTACACCGTATCAGAAACCGATCCTCAATTTCCGACGTTCTTCTTATGGATTTAAATAATACATGTGGGCAGTGTAATAAAACCAAAATTTGCTTGGTTCTTACTCTTCTTAAAATATCACGGTGAAATATTTGTACTCTAAAAATCATCGCTGAAAAGTAAAATACTATATATACAGTAACTCCTCATAGACCCATTTATTAAATATATTAGTAAAACTTCCTTCATAAATTCTTATAACACGGAATAGATATATTCATTGCATGCATATGTTTGACTATCAAGAAGTAAAATGAGCAAATGTGCAAAAATCATAACTCTAATTATGATTTATATTTTCCTCATTCTTATCTTATACCTTTACCTACAAAGTCCACGTCCTGTCTACTCTTGTAGAGGGATAGGGGCTTGAGCTATTATCTTCACTGCTAGTGTATCTGTATACTATTAAATAAGTATATGAGAGAACACATGAGTCACCCATGCTGCCAGATATAATGCTGGTTTCAATAAATGCAGTGATAGTATTATGTATGGGTGAGTTAAGACAACACTGTGTATTTTAGATTAGTCTAGCGTCCCTATCGTATCCAGAAGGCGAGCATAAACATCACGCGGACATCAAAAGTGACTACGTGTGTTGGGTGGACAGTAGGTCTATTCCATGGTATCATACTTGCAACCTTCGATACCCAGGTTGATCCTATATCCAACCATCATTTTCAGGTTTGCCAAAAGATTAACATATATTCTTGTGGTGTTAGAAAAATAGGATCATATGCTTATAAATGGAATTTTGCGCTGTTTTCTTTCTCCATGACATACGCAGTAAGTAGAGGAAGTATTGTATTCCATCCAAAAATTCGATACTGAGATTTATCGGAATTACACGTTTGGATGCCCTCTGCTCAAATAAATGGAACGACTTTCACAAAAATGTCCGATGTGCATGTAATATGTGTCTGTGACTACTGTTTTGTTTGTGAACGGCATAGCTCAGATAAAAAGTCGGCTGAGTACCGAAATTGTTGTCCAAGTTCAGCATCTTCCGAGGACGAAACGAGAAGGTTTTGAAGAAAATCCTCCCTCACCCCTTTTACATGGAACATTTTTCAACATTCTGACTTTTTCGAAAACGATTCCTGATTTTGACTAAAATACCTGTATTTAAGATATTCCCATACAAATGAAATGCATATCTTAAATTATTGCTTCATTATGAATAAATTTTGCATTGCTGATAAACGTAACAAAATAGACAAGATGTCAGTGCTCAAAAATGTAAATGTTCATTGACTACACAATGCATGTCAAACGGAACAGTTTATGGAGTTACCCATTTTTGAGATATTCGTTGTTATTGTTCCGAATTTTCAAATAACTGTAGTTATCTCAATTAGCAAGCAATTAATCAACCTTACATCTCTTGGCTATGAAAAGAGAATGATATTTCAAGGTCATCACATAGCCATCAGCTATGACTATCGCTTAACCCATTTGTACTATCTAATTTCCTTGTATCTAAAAGGAAGTATGCAATAAAACAATATCAGTTTATCTCGATAAGCATAAAGTGCCTAAAGATTAAGTGTTTGCAAAAATATTTTGCACAAGAGTGAGCAGAAAAGGTCACCTGAGTACAACGTAAAAGAGTTTTAATGGAGTCCCAAGATATGTCAAAAAACTTATCTGCATCTTTGCTCCTGACGAGAAAAATATGTTTGGAATCTTCAAGCTTGGAGTGTAAGAGACAGATGTAGAAGTTGGTATTTACTGTATCGCAGAAGTGTAAATCTGAATTTTGGGATCAGTAAAGTGTAACTTCAATTACGCTCTACTAACTCCCAGCTTAATTTTCTAATTCTGTAAATACGTATGACAGTATAACACACCTGAGATCTGTTTTATATATCGTTTCCCTGCGAGTGTGTACTAATTACTTGTGTACTGTTCAACGCTAATGATTAACAGGAATCCTATCAAAGCTGGATATCAGTGAAGCGAAAAGCAAAATTGTCACATACGCTCCAAATAAATTTGCACTCCATCCGTGAAAATGCACTTCTTAGAAGGCCAAGGTGAATTGTAACACTGGCAAAGTTTCTTACTGACTGCAACGAGACTCCCACATAATTCATATAATATCAATATTTTATGCTGTCTTCCTCACTGACCCTGACGTTTCCATTCACACTATAACGAATGAAGCATTGTCTTGTGAGTCCATAACCACGCGTCGCTTATTTAACCTGTGGAACAGTAGCCCTAACAATCTCTGTTGTAAGAGAAATCCCACATAGTGTGAAATCTATTCAGACATTCTAATACTGTTGATACTTGTCCTTTTTTTAAAAATAAAGGAAAGAAAGAAACATATACACCTTTATACGAACTATATCTCAGATGAACTTATCAACCTTCCTTAACTTTGGTTCTCTGTTTCCACTTTTTTGTGTAATTTGCGTCCTTCAACGTTAAGTCATATCGGACGATGAATGAAATAGGCAAAATGATGCTCAAATGGGCCCAGTGTTTATGGAGCTTAGAGTTACCCGACATTCGTCTTTCAAGATAAGGGTAAACCCCGGAAAAACCTTATCAGATAACTAATCATGACCAAGATTCGAACTCGGGACCTCTTGAACTGAGGCAGGCGCGCTACCATCTATGTCACCGAGGCGCGCGATCACTTCTTTTCGGTGTTATGGAAAAGCTCCGCTCAGCTTCACTGTTTGCTTGAGCCTATTCATTAGCAGTTTGATTGATGGGCTCCTTTCCTATTGTATCGGCTTCCATGTATTGAAACACGTTATATATTATCCGTTGGGACTATTTAGTCCATATATCTAAAGGTGTTTTGCTGCTGTTCATCGCCTACCCTCGCTGCCCCACTAACGACGCCTGAAATAGTGGCTCTGGCTTTAACACTCTTAGAAAACTTGATGCTCTACTGACACCACTGTCAACACTACCAAAAGATCTGCTATGTTCCTAGATCTCCACATAGTTAAAGTATAGACTCTATTAACAACAATGGATACAGAGGAAATATTGCAACGTTATGACTCACTCCATTTGGAGTTAGCAACGGTGTGTCACTTGTGACTTCTTTGATTTCATTGGCTGAAGTAAAGTGCTCATTGGTGCAATGTGAAGCATGAGTGACTTCTATGAAAAAGCAATGAATATAGTTTGTGTTACCTGAGAGTCTTCTGATCATCGAAGGTAACGCGCATATTAACCATTAGAGTAGCTACAATAACACCTGAAAGCGAAGTATAGTTTTCCAACACTTGGAAATGTCACCACACATCTCACTTATTTTAATTACCATATTCCTTCAACCATCATCTCTCGGAGCAGTTTATGAGGTTTCAAGCTATCTGCTGAACAGAAGATACACAAAATAATTATTTTTTGTGAGAACCACCAACCCGATCATGTTACTTTCATTGAATGGCACATTCTACTTATTGAGAGGGTGAATGAGGTGGTAATGCTTGGAACTCGTTTTCAGGAGATGTCAGCTTCGTTCCCCAGTGATCAACCAATCAAACTGAACATTTTTTGCGAGTTTCCTTATACTTGAGGCGAATGCTGGGCTGGTTACTTTCCTTTCCACTTCTTCCCGTTCCTCCATTTCATTTCAACATCATTTCAAACCAATCCTTCCGTGTCAGCAGTGTGGGTAAACGAGCTGTGTGGTGGAATTTGCGCTCAAATGCCTTTCTCGGCGTATGGGGCGGCGCTGTGGTTGTCTGCTACTGCGGGGTGGAATAGTGTCAAATCCATGAGGCTGTTGCCTACACAAGAATCTTTAGTACGCTTAGGAATACGTTGACTGATTGTTTCCGGCACTCCCATCCTCCCGGAGTCGGATAGACAACAACTTCACCGTTGAATCCCCTACGTTTGTATTCTACATTTTCCTCTACATTGTTTTACTGTTTGTTGGAGGCTTCAGTGTTTGTAAGAACTCGTTGTTAGATAAAACATAATGCTTCAATGGAAAGGAAAATTTTTCATCCAGTGGAAAAAAAAAATCAAATTACCACAAATTTAACATTCGACAAGGAAAAGCCAAATTAACATTTTTGCCACGAGCTAGTAATTCAAAGAGGTTTATAAATATTTAATTTGAATGTCAATGTCTGTGGCCCGGGTTCGATCCCAGGCGACCACAACACGGCACTGGGGCGGGTTTTCTCCTGGATCTCCGGTTTCCCACGCCATCTCATTCCACCGGTGCTCCATCTTCATCTCATGTACCATCAGTGTCACCGTCTGCGGTGCCGTATGTAGTAAAAGCGGGCGTTAAACACTACACATTTCATTTCAATGTCTGTATTGGTTACTATTTATCTTGGAAATCAGGGTAGGAGAGAACGACGAAACCTTATTGGTAATACAACACTGAAAAGTGTTTAATGAATGCAAATGTTTAGTTCGGTTTCACCAGATAATTACAGCATGCCAAAGCGTCGTATTGACCTTCATTGTTCGCGCGCTGCATTCTCTTGTTATCTTGTTTAGTAGAAGAAATATTATTAACTTGGCGTCGCTAAATGACCAAACACAAATAACGCAACTGTTTGTCTATATGTAAGAGAGCTATCTCATATGAAAGGTTAGCCAATTAATTATTATATACACAAATGAATATGATTTTGATTCCTTCTTCTTTCTCTTTGTCACAATATTGTACTTTGTGGGTTTGTAGAATTAAAAGGCCGAGTTGCAGAAATTAAAAATCTCCTTTATTTTCGTAGCAATACACTGTTCAATTCTCACGTAACAATATTACATCGCATAACAACACAATCTTCCAAGGTCGAGGACAATAACAAAACACTTCACAGCTAAATCTCGTTTCACACACAACTCCTGTTACACAACAACTGTCCTACTGGCGTGTCACAATCCGTTATATATCACATTCATGATTACCAGACTGTTCTGAAAATCACTAGATGTTTCTGGAAAACAAGGCATCTAATGACGTAATTCGAATATTCTATCACCTTCGAGAAACGTAACTTAACCTATGCCGGCGAGTCCTTTACCTCAGTTATCGCTGTCCGCCTGCGCTTGTTTATAATATCCGCGCTATCATTAACTCCTTAGCAAGGCTCATTATGACCATTAAACTTTATCCGCCGACTGTTTTTCTTATTTGTGCCGAAAATTTTATGCCTGTTGCCGTGACAATATACAGTCACATTGTATATGATTTATCGTGACTGTCGTTTTATAACACTTGCTGCACGGAAGATATGATTGTATCTGAATGGAGTACATACAATGACTCAACTTGTGTGTACGATAGACCTACTAAAGCAACCCCGTTGTTTCGCTTCCCTTCTGGTAAGCCTCGTCGCTTTGCCATGTGTAACTTACTCGAAAAGCGACATCTCTGAGTCGAAAGAAAAAGAGAACCACGGCCTGAATGAAAATTAAAAAAAAAAAAAAAATGTTGTCTGCTTTCCTTTACGAAACCTCATTAATATTTCAATTACAAATTACATTTAGTATTACCAGCTTTTCTCATGTTAAACGCTTAATTCTGGAACCACCCATAGCCAATCAGAACTTGAGTTAGGAAATAATGTACCTGGTGATGTTTACATAATCTCTATGTCCCAATATCTTAGTTTCATCTCATTGCACATAACATTTATTAATAATTTATTGTATAATTTCTTCTATACTCTCACCGGAATTGTATACATCTTGGATAATAATAAGCTTCTTTCCTCTACCTTTGCAGTTCTTTGTATCTAGCATCTTGGGACCAAAATTATAAACATAATTGTGATGTAGTTTTAAAATTGGAATTACCAGAACAATTGGACACACTGACGACCTGGCGCTACAATTTTTCCGAAACGTAAGAGAAGTATAAGAAAACATTGTTCATTGAACAAAATTACATTTCCATAATTCAAGAGATAAAGTTTATTTATCCCGAGAAAACAGAAATTGTTGTCTTAGAGGGAAGAACAGTAAACGAAATAAGCATGCTTGATAACTAGAAGAAGAGACCTAAAAGGCATCTGAAATATACCTATAGTTATTCAAATTTGACGCTGCATGGGTATGTGGACACACACATAAAGCATGTAGCCGGTAAACCAGAAACAACTGTTGCAGCATTAAGGCAACTAATGTCAAACAGTGAAGATGCGAAAGCGAGAAAAAGAAAAGTACTCAAAAGTTAACTCCATAACATTATATTGTGTTTCTCTCTGGAAAATTGGATAGAAAAAATAACCATAGAAGAATTATTGAAAGGATCCAGCGTAATAATGAATATAACGTATTATATAATAACTGCGTTAATTGTAATTACATTATTAATTAATTAAAACCATAGGTTATAATGCCAAACAAAATGGGATCTAGAAACTGAAACAACTCGGTGGACGAATATCTTAACGCCGGAGATAGAATCCTAGTTAAACATAGAAACCTGTCTAGGAAACGTGAGCAAGTTGCATATCATCTAGCACAATTTCTATCCATAGATGTTTTTAGAATGACTTTGGTGAGTCATGAAAATTACTATACTTTGTAAAGAAAAGGACAGAGCTATACACACAATGCTAAATATGATAAATAGAATGGCATAAATGAAAACTACTCCAATAAAAGCACTAAAAACTCTAAAGCTATAAAGTGAAAAAAATGAGCGAGTAATACTTCGGGCCCAAATGACCTTGTTGTCGACGGGCCCTTAAACACCACACACTCACTCACTCACTCGAGAATATAAGCAGTATTATCAGAGAAACAGAGACAATAGAAAAAGGAGATAAACATGGCTGCTATATTGTGAAGTAGTTCCACAATATTTATTTTTCTTCCCTTACATCACCCATCCCTGTGTTAGGATTGTTTGGGTTCCACTAGCACGAAAGTCGGGGCGAGGAGCCGAACCACTGACCTGAATAAGATTGAGAGGTAAGCCCAACTCCTGGGATGAGAGCAGAGAAGTGGATGACGATACGAGGGTAAAATGAATGGCAGGAAAGACGAATTATAGATTATTTGGGGGAATGATGGTCGGGGAAACCGGAGGATTCGGAGGAACTCCATCTCTTGGTGAGAGCCGAACAGTCTAACCACTCAGCTACGGCGTGGCCAGTGCCACAATATGTGCAAGTTCAAAAAAGTAGTAGTAAAAGTTCAAAAAATCAGTAGTAACAGTAATAGAGACGATTTGGTAACACTAGTAGAAGCAATTGTAGTACAATAACAGTAGAACTAGTGGTTACTGTATCTGTATTTGCAGAAGAAAATGGTGGTAATACTTCTACTTTAGTATTAGTAATAGAAATAGGGTTAGCAGTAGTAGTAATAGCAGCATTAATAACAATAGTAATAATAATAATAATAATAATAATAATAATAATAATAATAATAATAATAATAATAATAATAATAATAATAATAATAATAATAATAATAATAATAATAATAATAATAATAATAATAATAATAATAATAATAATAATAATAATAATAATAATAATAATAATAATAATAATAATAATAATAATAATAATAATAATAATAATAATAATAATAATAATAATAATAATAATAATAATAATAATAATAATAATAATAATAATAATAATAATAATAATAATAATAATAATAATAATAATAATAATAATAATAATAATAATAATAATAATAATAATAATAATAATAATAATAATAATAATAATAATAATAATAATAATAATAATAATAATAATAATAATAATAATTAATAATAATAAATTTTTGTAATTTACGTCCTCCAACCTTAAGTCATATCGGACGGTGAATGAATTGCGTGAAATGATGCTCAAATGAGTGCAGGGTCCATGGAGCTTAGAGTTACCCGACATTCGTCTTGAAGGATAAGGGAAAACCCCGGAAAAACCTTATCCAGGTAACTCACACTGACCTAGATTCGAACTCGGGACCTCTTGAACTTGAGGCAGACATGTTACCATCTACGCTACCGAGGCAGGCTGACGATGATGATGATGATGATGCCGATGATGATGATGATGATGATGATGATAATGATGATGATGATGATGATGATGATGATGATGATGATGATGATGATGATGATGATGATGATGATGATGATGATGATGATGATGCTGATGATAACGGTTTTGGTGGTAGCGGTAGTACGAATATTTCAAGTGTGCGCGCTTTTCAGAATCCCTGGACTGTGAACCGCACCTCTTCTGGTGTACCATTCACTGCACGTGTACAGGGCAAATCAGACGGGAACACCAACAAGCAAATCAGACCGACAGATCTATTCCGCCTAACAGTAACGGACCTTTTATTTATCGGCGGAAACAGCAGTCGCGTGCAACGCATTTGTCTATTGTTTTTTCAACTTAATGAAAACGAAAAACTGATCAACCTGCAGAGTTTTCAGTGCATCCGATCGTGTGCCGCTATTTGTGTTGAAAGAAGATTAAAATACAAAACGATAAATGGAACGGGAACCAAATAGAAGGCAAAAAGACGCATGTACGTTTGATTTCACAGATAAAATGGTATGTTTCTGGCAATAAAGAATCTAAAGTAAATTTAATGTCCGACTATGGCAAGAAATCACATAAAATATTAACATTGTAATTGATTTGATAGTAGCTATAAGATAATAAAAGCAATAACTGGTGAAACAGCTATTTACTAACAATTAACTGCTAATGTAGCTTCTGTCCCTGATGTTGTGGAATGCCTATATTTGAAGCAAAACTATCAATCGTGTGTAGAGAACCTTATTGGCGAGTTACAAATAAAAATACGGAAAGATTTTGACCATTAATAACACAGCTCCTGCAAGATCAGATGAGAGATGATGTGAAATAGAGGGACAGGAAATTCTGGGGATGTAATTACACAGCATTCGCCTGGCGATCCCGGAAAACCCCCGTAGAAAACCCATGGGTCAGGTAGGCCAGCCACGGGAATCGAACCCACGCCTCCCGAAACAAGTCTCAGATGAAACCACGTGAGCCATCCCGCTAGAGTGCTTTAAACAGGGTATTTTGAAAACCGGTAAAAGAACTGTCTTCTATGATTTTAGTAAACATTAAGATATACATAAACGTTTCAAAGGCACATAAACTCCTTATGCTTTAATACGATCGAAACTACATTGACCTAAAAAAGCTTTTTTTTTTTTCCTCCAACCTCAAAACTTCCACCAACAAATTAACAGACAGAAAATTCAATTACAAATAGCGAATGAAAATATCACCACAGTACACATGTTCTGGACTTTTTCTATGTTTTAATTTCATTAGCTTTATAGTTTTATTAAATTGCATGGATCGTCCAAAACTTTGAAGTGTAGCGTTTTCATAAATATTTTAAATGCGTTTACTATACCAAATGTTATCTACCAACTAAATTTGTAGCGATACTCGATTTAGATGTGCAGGAGTAAAAACCATGTAACATACATACACGCCTCTTTAGCGTGTATGTTCGAATGCCGTTCAGGGTAAGTTATCTGGATAGGGTTTCTCCAGTTTTTTTCCCGCTTATCCTTAAATATTGTGGCTTTGTGGGTTCGTAGAACTAAAAGTCCGAGTTGCAGATATTCCAAATGCTATTTATTTCCGTAGAAATACACTGTTCAATTCTCACGTAACAGAATTATGTCACGTACACACAGTCTACCAAGGTCGATGAAAATAACAAACAGCGTTCTCATTACATCAGCTCTCGTTACAACACTCTACAGCTGTTTACAGCTTACGACTGACTCTTGGCGAGTCGTCGCCTTCTTAAATACCTCATTGATAAATTCTAGATATTTTCGGAACAATAAAGAAACCAAAAATTCTATCATCTTCCAGAAGCGTAACTTAATCTATGCCGACAAGTCCTTTATCTTAGCTATTGGCGAGTCGTCGCCTTCTTAAATACCTCATTGATAAATTCTAGATATTTCCGGAACAATAAAGCAACCGAAAATTCTATCATCTTCCAGAAGCGTAACTTAATCTATGCCGACAAGTCCTTTAACTCAAATATTGGCGAGTTGTCTCCTTCTTAAATACCTCATTGATAAATTCTAGATATTTCCGGAACAATAAAGCAACCGAAAATTCTATCATCTTCCAGAAGCGTAACTTAATCTATGCCGACAAGTCCTTTATCTCAGCTATCTTTATTTGCCGGTTCTTTGTGTACACTAGCCGCGCTATCATAGATAACGGCTTCGCGACACTGCTCCCTCCTACGGCTGGTCGTCCCGAACAGCACCATCGTAACGGACCAGACGATCAGGTGTATCACCAACATCTTCCCTCGAGGCATCATCTGGATACGATAGACCACGTCGTTAATCCTCTTCCCCACCCGGTATGGTCATTGCCATGGCTGTTGATGCTTCGGGCAGCGTCCCTTGGTCCGGGTAGGGCGATACAACCAGACCAGGTCACCTTGCTGGAAACCTTGGCTGTTGGCTTGCCTGTCGAATCAGGTCTTCATGCGGTCGCTCGCCTTCTGGATGTTTTGACGAGCCACCTCATGCATGTCGTGGAGATGGTCCACCAGGTTCTCCTCATATTCGGTTGCTGGTTGTTCTGCATTCGGGGGGTTTCCAAAAGAAAGATCACAAGGGAGGCGTAACTCTCGGCCGAACATTAAGCTGCTGGCGTCATCCCAGTTATGTCGTGTGTTGACGAGCGGTAGCCCAGCAAGAACAGTGGCACCTTGACGTCCCAGTCTCACTGATGGCTGGCCAAGACCTTCCTCAAGTGCTTTTCTAAGGTCTTGATATATCTCTCCACCATGCCCTCCGACTGCGGGTGTAGGGGTGCTGTGTGGGTCTTGTTAACCCCAAGTCTTTCTAGGGCCTCCTTCATCAGGTTGGATTGAAAATTGGTGCCCTGGTCGCTGTGGAGCTCTAACGACATGGCAGGACACTTGCTCCACGATGCAGTCTGTGATTGTCTTTGCCTCCTGGTTCGAAATGTCATACACCTCCGGCCACTTGGTGAAGTAGTCCACGACCACCATCAGGTACTGGTTGCCTCGTCCGACACCGGGAATGCTCCAGCTATGTCGACGGCGATTCTTTCGAATGGTGCTCCGACGTTGTACTGCTGCATGCAAACCCGGCTCCTAGTTTGGGGGCCACGAATCGCCGCGCACACGTGACTTTGTCGGCACCATCTCTCAGCATTTACTCGGAGCCTCAGCCGGTAGTAGCGCTGCCGAGGTCTGTCAATCCTCCGGTTTGCTCCCAGGTGTCCTCCTGAAGTACCGACGTGCACTTCCTCCAAGACCTCCAGGACCTTACTTCGGGGAAGTAACAACTGTTCTCTCTGCGTCCTCCCATCAGGCGATTCCCATACCCTGAACAGCACGCCCCCTCTCGACTTCAGTGAGTCCCATTGGGCCCACTACGAATTTTAGGTGTCACTCCTCGGTGCGATGTCCTCCCAGGTTGGTCATGTCCTTGCCTCCACTTCCCTTAAGAGTGGCCCCAATTCGGCATCCGCCAGCTGCTCCCTCCTCAGGCCTGCGCTATCCCAGCCACCCGCAGGCACTACCGTGACCACTCTGACAGCTGCGGCACGCCCCTTCTCTTCCATTCTTGTGCACTGGCCACACTATTTTGGGCAGGGCTTTCGGGACATGACGTCTGCGTTGCCGTGGCTCCTCCCTCTATGATGTTCAGAGGTGAAGTCGTACTCCTGCAGCCACTGTACCCAACAACCTGTCTGGCCTTCCATGTTCCTAAAACTAAGTAGCCAAGTTAGGGCAGAGTGGTCAGTCCTCAGGTGGAATGGCTGACCATACGGGTATTTGTGGAAGTGCTGCAAGGTCTTTACTACAGCCAGTAGCTCTCGTCGGGTGACACAATAGTTCTTCTCTGCCTTGGACAGGGTCTTGCTGTAGTAGGCTATCATCCGCTCGTGGTCATCCTGGACTTGCAATAGGACGCCTCCAATGCAATGGTCGCTGGCGTCGGTGTCCACAATGAAGTTGCCGCCTGGTTGTGGAAATCCCAGAATTGGAGCACTGCACAGGGTCTTCTTCAGGTGCTGGAAAGCGTGTTCAGCGTCATCCGTCCACACATAAAGTCGGTGTTCCTCTGTTAGGTGGGTGAGGGGTTTGGCGATGTTGGAGAACCCCTTTATGAAGTGACGTTAATAAGTGCACCACCCTAGGAAACTGCGCCAATCTCTCTTATCTTTTGGCCAAGGCAAATCTCTCACTGCCTGTGTCTTCGCCGGCTCTGTGTTCACTCCGGTTGGTGAGACTATTTGGCCTAAGTAGTTGACTTCCTTTCGGAAGAGCTGGTACTTCTTCACGTTCAGCTTCAGGTTGGTCGCCTGCAGTCTCTGTAGCACCTTGCTCACGTTGTCGAGATGATCTACGAACGTATTACCGACGATGATGATGTCCAAGTATAGCACGCATGCGTCATATGTCAATCCCCTCATTACTGATTCCATGAGGCGTTGAAATGTGGCTAGTGCTTTGCAGAGGCCAAAGGGCATAACTGTGACCGTCAAAGCCCATGTCGAGAATGCATTCTTCTCCTTGTCTCTCGGGTCTAGAGCCACCTGCCAGTAACCCGACTTCAGGTCTAGGGTCGAGAACCACTGCGCACCAGCTAGCGTGTCCACGGTGTCGTCAATCCGGGGTAAGGGGAAACAGTCCTTCCGGGTGGCAGCGTACAGCTTAATGTAGTCCACGCAGAAGCGTAGCTTGCCGTTCTTCTTCGTCACCAGGACTACGGGGGAGCACCAAGGGCTGTCAGACTCTTCAATCACCACCCTGGATTTCATGTCACCTAGCATATCACGTACCACCGCTTGTTTTGCCAGCGGAACGCGTCTAGGTGGTTGCCGAATAGGCCGGGCGTCTCCGGTGTCGATGCGGTGAAGCACTTTATCCGTTCGGCCGTAGTCACTGTTGCCTTAGCTGAAGACGCGCTGGTATCGTCTCAGCAGTTGTCGAACTTTCTCCAGCTGTTCTGCAGTCAGGTGGTCGGTCGCCCTCTCCAACAAGCCTTCCAGCCGGGGCCCCAGGTGTTGCGTTGGCACCGGCTCCTGTGTGTTTTCAATTGCTGTCACGCTGGCCACGGGCTCGCAAGTCCTCAAATTCCTCCCGGCCTGGATGTTATTATCGGCGTCTGTCAGATTGAGCAGCCTCACTGGTACCTCCTCTCTGCACGGCAACAAAGTCCTGGCTGCAAACAGTCCATGCACAGGCGTCTTCTCGTCCAGCATCATGTTCTTCGTTCGCTGACCTTCCAGTCGCGCCGTCACCAGCACCTCGCTTCTCGCTGTGACAACCACGTTTTCCATCAGGATGACCCTGTAGATTCCATGGCGCTCTTCAGGCTGCCGAAATATGTTCTCTTCTCCATTGTGCAACAGGACCTTCCTGCCGACGTCGACCGTCACCTCGTGTCTCCTGAGGGCATCCAATCCCAGTATCACATCCTCAGCCACCTCTGCCACGAACACCCACAGACGCACGGCACTCCGTCCCAAGGTCAACTTCACTAGGGCCTCCTTCTCCACAGGCAAGGTGTCACCCGATGCTCGTCTTCGGACGGGGTTGAGGGTAGCCATTAAGTTTCCGGGTACTAGCCTGCTCAGCTAGTAGAAGGTGTGCTAGATCACCAGGCGGCCCCACCGAGGTCATATCGGTAGTCTTCACCTTGAGTGTTGACGCGCGTAAGTGGCGTATCCACTTCCGTCCCGTCTTGTGTCCCTAGGACCAGATGGGGAGGCTTGTTAGGAAGCTAGGTCTTGCCCTAATGGAAAGCCCCACGGAGTATGCCGAGCGCCTTTTGGGACAGCTCGGATACTCCCTGGTTTAAAGAGGCCCGGGTCTTGTTCCTACGGGGACAAGGCTAATGGGAGTAGACCCTCTGCACTCAGATGTCAACCGATGCTATCACAAACTGGTATGTTCTGCTCAGCTTTCTCGACGGTAAATCCTTGGCCACGTCAGGGCTGATGACAGTCACGGCTGCCCCGGTGTCTACGAGCACGCGAGTTGACTTCCCTCTCACTCTACCGTCCGCGACGGCCCTTACTCGTCTTCCGTCTGCTCTTCCTGGTGTGGGCAATATCTCTCCAGGTGTTCCGGCTGTCCGCACCCCCAACACAGGACAATGGGTCTTCGACTGCGTCCCTCGACTGGTCTTCGGTCTGCCGTGTAGTGGATACTCCTGATTTGCGACGACGGGTTAGCCGTTACCTTGGCCACCTCCATCCTTAATGCTGCCGTTAGCGCCTCGTGGATGGTTTTGTAATCGCCGAGCATTAGGTGCTGACGAATCTCCGTGTGCCGCACCCCGTCAACGACTGTCTAGGTGGCTTTCCGGGTTACGAACTCTGGTAGGAGATCAACTAAGGCTCTGCTAGCCAGTTGGTCAATTGCCAGGGCAAACTCCTGCATCGTCTCCCCTGGCTGCTGTGACCTTGACTTCAGCTGACTGCGGTACCCTGCGGCTAAGCGGTGGTTCCCAAAGCGATTCTCCAGGGCCTCCGAGATATCCTTGTGCGCCGCTGCTGTCTCGACCGCATTCAGGACTTCTACGGCCTGTCCCTGGAGATTCGCTATTAGCTGTGTGGTCTCTTCCTCTGGTGACCACTTGTTGTGTTTGGCCACCGTGTCTAATTGACGGCGGAAGACTTTGAAAGTTATCGCACCGTCGTATTTAGGAAGTTTGACGCGTGCAGATGTTGTGTCGTGTCTCGGCGCGTCGATCTTTAAATCCTTTAACCTCCTGCCGACAACGTCCTCCACCATGGCGTTCAGGGACTTGTTGCTGTTGACCTTTCCCTCCAGTTCGATAAAGCGGCTCGCCAGGTCTTGGATGCACTCGCCCAACTCTGTGACGTCCTCCTTCACGCCGGCTAGCTGTTCCTCAAATTTGGTGACGTGTGCCTCGTTCGCAGCCTTTATTTCTGTTGTCACGCTATCGTTCGTCGCTTTCATTTCCGTGGTCAGTTCCGCCATCTTCGCTGTCATCATTGCGGCCAAGTTTTGTTTGCAGCTTCCGTCTTCGTTGTCAATTCGGCCTTGAATTTTTCCATTTTGTCGGTGATGTTATCGTAACCGTCTTCATTTCTTTCAGCTCTGCGTCTTTATTTCTTCCATTTTTTGTAAAATCGTTTCCAATGCCGCGACACAGTGCCTGACACCAAATGTGACTTTGTGGTTTCGTAGAATTAAAAATCCGAGTTGCAAATATTCCAAATGCTATTTATTTCCGTAGAAATACACCGTTCAATTCTTACGTAACAGAATTACGTCACATACACACAGTCTACCAAGGTCGATAACAATAACAAACAGCGTTCTCATTACATCAGCTCTCGTTAAAACAAAACTCTACAGCTGTTTACTGCTTACGACTGACTCTTGGCGAGTCGTCGTCTTCTTAAATACCTCATTGATGACTTCTACATATTTCCGGAACAATAAAGAAACCGAAAATTCTATCACCTTCGAAAAGCATAACTTAATCTATGCCGGCAAGACCTTTATCTCAGCTATTCTTATTTTCCGGCTCTTTGTGTACACTAGCCGCGCAATCGCAGATAACGGTTTTGCGACACTATAAATGTCGAGTAACTCTAAATTATATGGATCCTGGGTTGATTTGAGCATCATTTCATTCATCCTCCGATATGACATACTTTGGAGGGCGTTATTTAAAAAAAAAGTGTTGTTTTTTAAAAAGTTTCTATTATATTCTGGAAGACTTTGAACATATATTTCAGTAAAATTTTGATATCAACTTTTTAACCGGAATGCGGAAATGCAATTCTTCCTCGCGACTTACTACCTATAGTTAGGGCGAGAAAAAAAAGTTAGCTGTAACTTGTGAAGTATTTGTTCTATTTAAGGTTTGTAAATACTAAAACTTGTTAAAATGCATACAATACCTACAAATGTTTATTACATTGAAAAAGACTGAAAAGTAATTGGGACAATTAAAACCTTCTTTAGTTTAGGAGAGTAAGTATTATACCGTATAGTCTGTTTTCAAAAGTTTCTTATTTTTGGACAAAATATCGTGTACCCCCAATAAAAATTTCTTCTTCACTTTCTTAATATTACCACTATCGCAGTGTTAGGGGATTCTTCAGAAAATCTGGATGAGGTACAGAACCCAGGATGGGTGATGAGCTGGAGGCCTGTTATGAGAGAGAAGGAAGTAAATGACAGAATGATGGCGAAATGAATGAAAGGAAAGATGATAATATAGCAATTGGTAGATTGTTTGCGGGGCAAACCGGAGACCCCACAGAAAGCCCGCCTGGCATCAAACCCTTAGTGAGAGTCAGGCGGTCAGCCGTTCGGCCAAGGCGCAGCCTACATAAAAACACGATTTAAAAATGTAAGGCTATTTATGTTCAGTGCAACGAATTATGCATTGCGACGTAACATAATCGAAAATTATTTACACATAATCGAAAATTGGTATTTACATTACAGTTCTGTCTAGCTTTAGAACAAATTCCACCATCATCGTTTCCTTGTTATTACGACCTGGTTGTGAGGTTGTATACGCAGATAAATCCAAACGCATATACTTACATATAAAGCAGTTTTGTTTTTACGCAGAAAAAATGAACTCAAGAAACAAAGCGCTTGTTTATTAGCCTCTGCCAGCCGCAGTACGTATTCTCCTTACCTCTCGACCTTTAGCCGCAAATAAGAGAGTACGCACTCTTCACCGAAACTGAACGTGGGCGTGTAGGAGCGGCGCCGGAGCGCACCGCAACGCCAACAAGTGGCGGGCGATGAAACGACGCGTCGAAACAACCACGTTCGATCCACGGAGTGACGTCACGGGCAAGTCGTGTTCTGATGTCCTTGCGTTATCGCAGTCCATCTACATTCAAGTGTCACTGTGCTTAACGAAGAAGATCCTTAGCGAACGAAGAAGCGGCACCTTTTCCTGGGGTAAGTTATTGTCACGTGATATTGCCTGCAAATTCCTTTCCGCGTTGGCTAACGCCGTCTATGTTTTTCTTTACTGTAGGTGAGTGATTTCATTATTACTTTCTCGATGTAGGTGTGAAGTGAGACAGCACATTACTGACAATATTAATGTGACTTGCCACTTAGAGATTTACAGAGTGTTGATTGGAGAGGATGTGAGGTTAGATACTGCACCATTGTGGAGCAATTATTCATAACCTATATGCTCTTCACTACTGCAGGAAGGTTACCGATATAGCACGTAGTGTGTCATTCTCCTTGGAGATTTTATTTCCCTTTGCATGTTATAGTCGTATCCTCTGGACTGGGAAAGGACTACAGAAATCGAAAAGATTATTTTTTATTCTCTATTTTATTATTTAAATCCATGTGTTCCAGCAATGATAGGTATATAAGAGATTTCAGTATAGAAGTACACTGTTCCTCACTACAGCCAGATATCGAATTCAAATGTTGGTTATTTTAAAGAGTATTTTCAAACAGTTAAGATCCATTAAACTCATGATTATTACATGTTATTAACTATTTTACTTCAAATTTCAATTAACATTCACAGTGGATATTGCACAGTGTTTTAGGCATTCATTTGGGTAAAAACGTGGTTTATTTAATTGTATTCATTTTTCAGTTGGTTGTACCTTGTGAAAAAAATGTAAGCAAATGACATGCTTTGTAGTGTTAGTGCACGATTCCTATAAGTGCTGTGTGCCTTTGAAGTGACAAACTCGATTTAAAGAAAAACAACATTTCGTACAACTGTCAGCGAGCCACATTCTCTTAGCTTTTTAATTTATTTGAATGAATAACATTACTTCGATACAAAATGTAGGAAGTAAGCTTAATTTGCTTTAGTAGAGTGTTCTTAAACATTAAATGGTATACTTACTGCTGCAAATCAGTAGCATTCAATACTTTCACCTACAACTTGAAGTATTTGTAGATGAAAGGATTTTAAAAGGCTCACATTTATCTTACACGCAATAAATTAAACTCCGTGTGTTATGCAGTTGACAATAATAATAATTTTAAAGCATCAAAAATTTGGAAATTATTTTATATATTAATTCAAAAGTGAGATAAGCTTTTATTGCTTTGGAAACTGTTGAAAGTGCGTATTTCTTGTATAGAAAAAGTTATGTTAGACAACATCCATTTAAAATCATTTTAAGCACTTGTAAAATTCTCTGCAGCATTTTAATATGCATATATTAAATCAGATTTCATTATAAAGTATATTTACAGTAATAATTATTAACACAATCACTGAAATGGAACCTTTAACGACGTGTATAAATAACTACCATAATTTATATGAAAAAATTATTCAATTATGATCGCTTATGCAGAACTACTAACAAAGATGAATTTTAAGCCCTTTTAAAATGTGTTAAAACATTTTTATTGACTGAGTGTATTTATGGCAGAGGTGGACAACCTGTCTGCCTAGTAATATAGAATAGCGAAGTAAAAGTCTCGGTTAGTATGTGTTACATGGCTAAGTTAAACGCCCCCCACCCTCCATTTTCCTGGGGATTTTCTCTCGTCGTCACAAGTGTTTCTTTAATTCTGAGCCTAGAGTACCCTTTACTTGATCATTTTTCACCTCTTTCAGCTACTCTTTCTGCAGGACTTAGATGTTAAGAGGGATATTAAATACTAAAACAAGAAAGTTGTATGGGATTTCCTCTCATCAAAAAATACAGTTGAGTGACTTTAACTCGAAGTTACTTGATTAAACATATAATTTCACTCTTTCCTTGCATCTCTGAAATGTAATAGAGGATATTTTAAAATAAAATAAACGAATAGGTGAACAGATATGTACAGAAAAAGACTTAGGAAATGATTACTGAAACTACAGTGGAGATACACCAAACCTTCCATTTTCTGCAGTTAATTGGTTAATAATAATAATAATAATAATAATAATAATAATAATAATAATAATAATAATAATAATAATAATAATAATAATAATAATAATAATAATAATAATAATAATAATAATAATAATAATAATAATAATAATAATAATAATAATAATAATAATAATAATAATAATAATAATAATAATAATAATAATAATAATAATGATAATAATAATAATAATAATAATGATAATAATAATAATGATAATGATAATAATGATAATGATAATGATAATAATAATGATAATAATGATAATAAAGATAATGATAATGATAATGATAATAATGATAATAATAATAATAATAATAATAATAATAATAATAATAATAATAATAATAATAATAATAATAATAATAATAATAATAATAATAATAATAATAATAATAATAATAATAATAATAATAATAATAATAATAATAATAATAATAATAATAGTAATAATAGTAATAATAATAATAATAATAATAATAATAATAATAATAATAATAATAATAATAATAATAATAATAATAATAATAATAATAATAATAATAATAATAATAATAATAATAATAATAATAATAATAATAATAATAATAATAATAATAATAATAATAATAATAATAATAATAATAATAATAATAATAATAATAATAATAATAATAATAATAATAATAATAATAATAATAATAATAATAATAATAATAATAATAATAATAATAATAATAATAATAATAATAATAATAATAATAATAATAATAATAATAATAATAATAATAATAATAATAATAATAATAATAATAATAATAATAATAATAATAATAATAATAATAATAATAATAATAATAATAATAATAAACGAGATTTAAATTGATTAAATTAAAGATTTCTTTTTGAGAATTAAATCCGAGTCGAAAAGTAAACCCAGAAGAAGCATTAGTTTTACAAACTTTTGAAACTGGTTTTTTTTCTTTTTTTTTTTTTTCTTCCTTGCGAATAAATGTTTCTTCTCTGGTGGTAGAGGCAGTATATTATTCCAACCAAAATTTCACTGGTGAGATTTCTTGAGAGGTTCATAGCGAGAAAAGGGTAAGGAGAGCAGCTTAATTGTAGAAACGAAACATCAAATGGATACCAAAATTCTAATTACCATTTATCGAATATTCAATACAAAAAATTTAGAAAACTATCATTTTCCTAACAACCCTTCCATAAAAATAATTTTTATTCTTTAATGTTCTGAAAAATGGCTCTAAAGGATTTGATTAAAATAGCAAAGATTTCAGATATGTAGTATGGCAAATTAAAGTGTGTATTTTAAATGTCTGTAAATAGCCTTTTAAGTTCTCTTGAACATAAATAAGGACAGAACTGCTAAAGAGAAGTGTACCCCTTTAAGGTGTGCAATTCTTATACTACAAATACACCATGGCTTTAATCGTTGCATTTTGTTGTTTCCTTTTCAGGAAAAACAGTTATGAAACGTTATGTCTGTTACTTTGTTTCTTACCAATACATTTAAAGGTATAATTCACTTTGCTTTTAATAGGTAATTTTCACTCCAGCGACATCTGCTATGTGTACCGATAATAAATTACAAAACACTTTTACCGAACATTTATTAGAAATAAGCGGAAATATTTAGACAAGTTAATAAACTTTAGGACATCCATAGAACGTCTGTGAAAATGAACAACGTTTAAAATTATTATACGTTTAGCATACCGGATTCAAAAATGTGCTCTCTATATTTTTTGTGTGTTGAGGAAAATATGCTTTGTTTACATAAAGTAGACATTATACTTATTTAAGAAGTATCGTGGAGATATTTCCCAAATGTTCTTGTCTGAATGACAAATGCATTCCAGAAATCTGACATTATTTTGCGTTTAATAATAATCAGCTGTTGAAATAGCGGTTTTAATTGGCTGGTTTTTCTTTTTAAAAAGAGAGGTTCATGCATCATGATAATAATCACAGCCATGTGAACGGTTCATACTTAAACAAATTAGAGCACTTTATCTGCGTCTCACAGTTTGCAGCTTTATAATGGACCACTGACTTTCGATCAATTCCTTCATGCTCAGACTCCTCTAGACCAGAATGCTGTGTTTCCTTTTGTTTTCTTCATTTTATATTTACCTGCATGTAATGATATTTAAAGTGTCTGCAAAGTTCAAACTGGTAGTGAATGTACTCATAATTCAATAAACGTTCACTGTCAGCAATTATTTATTTGAGATTAGCTCTGAGTTTAGCGTTTTGTACATATTCTTTTGTGTACAATGTTTTCCTTTTCTCTAATATTTACCTATAGTAGGTGGAAGTAGTATTACATTTGACCCAAAAATTTATATACAAGGTTTCACGGAAAATATATGTTTCGAGACTCACTGAATAAAAACAAAAGAATAGAAAAAGGACACAAAACATGCTTAAAAAATAATCCACATGCGCGCGAGGTATGTATGAGAGCGAGAGGGGGGGGGGGGGGGAGAGAACATTGAATAGTAACTCCAAAACGAAACGTCGTTTAAACACCAAGCTTTGAATCAAGTTCAAGGATGCGAAACGGTTTTCAACAAAATTCTCTGTCGCACGCTACCCTTTTCATTGAAAAATTTCAAAGTATTTTTTTTTCTCAAAATTGACTAACCATTTTGATTAAAATAACATGTGTTTCAGATGCTTGTTAGAATGACAAATAGGTACAATATTTACTGACGCGCACAAACAGAACAAAAAATTCCCTCTGAAGGCGATGGCATTTTGAGAATAGGCTATGAATTCCTCTTCATTTTCAATCATTCTAGAATAATTATTAATGACTAGTGGTTGAACCAAATTCGTTTCTTGGTTTTAAAATATTTATAAATGGTGCGAGATGATTTAGAACTTCAAATAAAATACAAATAAGATGTTAGTTTTGTATGATTTATGTATCGTTAAAAACAGAAAAATGTAGAGATTAGTGAATGAAAATAAACATTGAAACTTTTGACCCAAAAATGCATTAAGGGTCCCTTAGTTTTCAGAATAAATCGCTGTCATCCAGAGATTATCATTTATATGTTTTAAACATAAAGTTAGTTTTAATAATATTAATAACAGCAGCCACAACAACAGCAGCAACAACAACAACAACAATAATTATTAATAATAATAATAATAATAATAATAATAATAATAATAATAATAATAATAATAATAATAATAATAATAATAATAATAATAATAATAATAATAATAATAATAATAATAATAATAATAATAATAATAATAATAATAATAATAATAATAATAATAATAATAATAATAATAATAATAATAATAATAATAATAATAATAATAATAATAATAATAATAATAATAATAATAATAATAATAATAATAATAATAATAATAATAATAATAATAATAATAATAATAATAATAATAATAATAATAATAATAATAATAATAATAATAATAATAATAATAATAATAATAATAATAATAATAATAATAATAATAATAATAATAATAATAATAATAATAATAATAATAATAATAATAATAATAATAATAATAATAATAATAATAATAATAATAATAATAATAATAATAATAATAATAATAATAATAATAATAATAATAATAATAATAATAATAATAATAATAATAATAATAATAATAATAATAATAATAATAATAATAATAATAATATCCAAACATTGTTGGACTGAGTATTTGTTGATAATTGTTTATTTTGTGCTGTATTCCGACAGTGCTCTTTTCCCGCTCTTGCTCTTTAGCAAATTGTATTGGGCACATATGTCATTGCATTAACTATACGCGCAGTTCTCAATGGGACTGTGGTTTGTGGCCGTTATGCGTATCTTGTGATGTATCTTGTGAGTCGCGTATTTGGTGCTTATGCGTCTGTGCTGTTGATTTTCTTGGTCCAGTACCGTTCTATTACTGCGCCACTTCCGTAGAATTCTAGGCCTGCCTCAGCTAGTTTTCTCGCTAGCCCTTCCCGCAGTGTTTGGCATGCTTCAGCATTAGTAGTGTCGATCTAAGGTCTTCGATGTAGTAGGTTCCTTCGCAAACGTAAACCAGTTTGCTTGGTGATGTTATTCCAACCCCCAATATTCTTCTGAGGTACCTCGCATTTACTTTTCTTTTCTCAGTAGGTCTCTTGGTTAATTTTTCACGTATTATTTGATGCCGCAGGTGACAATGTGGTCAATTGTGATCAAGAATAATTTCATGGTGGTTGTTCCATTCAATACTTCTTGTTCTGCCACTCCATCTTCCTGGAAATTCATGATTTACGTAATTCACCACCAGCCTTCCATAATGTGCTGGCGAGTAGAAAAAGTGGATTTACTTCCACTGATAATAAAACATCAAGTATTTTATCACCATCTGTAACTCGTTTTGGTCTTCCAGACTTTGCCTTATTTTTCACACTTCCAACTTCATTGATTTTTTTTTCTTCAAAATGTTGCTTACCGTAGAACGAGTAAGCCTTCGTTCTGGATGCATTGTTTTAAACAAGACACAAACGTCTTCTTGGGTCCTATCACCATATTCGATCATAATTAGTATTTCAAATGATTGCCTTTCTGTAAGTTTTACCATGACTACTCTCAGGAAGATTTTGTTGTCCTTATTAGCTTAACTTTTGTCTGTATTTGTTCAATCCAAAGTCGATATTGAAGTAGCCTATGTATTGTTTAATTCAAAACCCATTCAATTTATAAAGTTATGCTCTTTCCTTTGCTCAGTAAACATGCAGTAAGGTCCTAATAAATTTAAATTGCTGTTTAAAAGACTATTTGTACGTTCTGAGACTTCAGGACAGGTGGAGTGCAGAAAAAATAAATGCTGCTGTTTAACAAACAAAACTTATAACCCCGTAGCTCAGTCGTAGAGCACCTGCCTGCCGTGCTGGGGTCTCAGGTTCGATTTCCGGCGGTGAGGGTGGGGATTTTTCTCCGACCTCATCTTCCCCAGAGTGTGGAAGTATGAATGAGAGTGCGAATGTGTGTGTGATCTAATGATTAAAACCCACCGAACCCAACAACTTCGATATGTTGCAATGGAGAAGGGCCGCCGATATGACCATTACAGTTAAAGACAGGGTATAAATGGAGCAAACAAAAAGACTCATACACTATTTGCCCTCATAATAATATGAGAGCATTAAGCTGACTTATAGCTTTTTCTAAAATACATATATGAGTTAATAGAATTGTGACAGCGGGGTTTCAGGCATTGCTCCATACTTTTTTATTCACCCGGTACAGTACACTGCTCTAGCAGGGAACAGAGCAGCAAGAACAAAAATTTTAAATCAAAGTAGTGATAATCCCTCGGATTTTGCTTATTTAGGTTGGCATTACCCATCGCACACATGTAAAAGCAAGATGGCCATGTTCGTATTCTTACGTCATAATTTTGTTATAAAGATTAACGTCCTAAAAGGGCCACGTGTGTTCTAACATTAATTTCAATCAGGATTCCTAAGGTACTTCAACCATATTCTTTCACTTTTGATCACAGTTTCAATTCCGCTGCTAATAGTCAAGTTTAGCCTAAACTTCTAAATCATCATTACAGTTTAAAAAGCTACCTGTTTAACGCCGGCTAGTGAACTCCACGTTTTATAAAAGATCTACATTAGTGTTGGAGGTTTCCAAAATCTTGCGCTACATTGTGATTTTCATCATCCCGTAAACGATTATCGTGGAAGTTTCGCAGAGTTTTTATTCCCAGTAAACCATACCTTATCGTACGAAGTACAGCACGTCACGTTCCCTACCGCGGATGAAAATAAAGTCTCATTTATCCGGCATCAGCTTTTGTATAACAACGAATATGTGGTTAGTTTTTATGTACGTATTATGCCTGATTTCATCAACAGATGTTAATAATTAACACGAGTTTAGCAATTGTTATAACAAAATTGCATTTCAACTAGTGTTAGCTTAACACTTTTGTTAAACTAACAAGCCAAATTTCTGTTGTTAAGTCCTTAACAATTGTAAATAGTAAGGATGGCGGGCGTGAACACAGCTTTTTATGTCAATTTTCTGTATTTAGACCGTCTAAATGGCATTCATATTAGAGTACGGTCTATGAGGAGAAATTATTTAGAGGAGCTATCAGAAGAAATTTTTCTGTTGAGGTATAGACTGTCGAAACAAGTTGCTGTGAAGGTTACTGCGGTAGTACAAGAGAGGTTAGAACATGCATCGAAAGGAATATGCCAATCTCGCCATTGCTTCAAGTATTAATAACTTTGCGATTTTATAATTCACTGAATTATGTGGAATTTCGTTTCCAACCTTTTCCCACGTGACAACTTTCTCTTTTACATCCACCACATCCGTCATCTTATTTTCCACGATATCATTATACTTATTCACGAATTCAATTAACAATTCTTTCTCCATCGATGAGAAATATTTTCCACGGATTTTCTTACGATTTCGTTCACCCGCAATTTTTTCAGCTGTGTGCAGACGAAAATAAAAAAGGGCATCGCAGTCGTTCAGAAAATAATATGACTCATCCATAGTCTTCTATAGCTGTAATATGTACAAATCTGTTGGCGTTCACACGTATTTGTTAACATTTTCAGAAACAGGTTGGTGAAATGCAAGAAATTTAACAGCTTTATTAACGCTGTAATAATTGTTACGTTACATTTGATAACGTCGATTTTGATATCTATTGGTGAAATCTGACATTAGTGCCGTTGCTCCACCAACAGCGTGGTTCGTTAGCCATAACTGACAGAGCTAATCTCACATTATAAGTAAGCTTAGCTTTCTGATTCACCGGATGTTAGGTCAGGTTTAGCTTTTTATTTATAAACTAAGGTTAATTAGCAACCAATGCAAAGCACTCCCGCTTCGCTCGCATGCATCTCTTAACGCTGATGATTGTTCCACTATTTGTATAAGCTTGGGCATGTCTTTTGTGCTCATGTGATTAACTATTAATAATCATTAGCATTTAAATTAATATCAGCGGGAAGCGAAGTACAATGCATACAACGCTCATTTATTAGGAGCGACCGCGTGCAATGTACTTCTCCATTAAACAACAATTATTCACCCAAAATGTAGTAAAATTACTAGCTTTTATTCCCTACCTTGTTTAGTGTTGTCTGTTCACTAGAAGAAGGCGATCGTGGCTTGAGGTATGAGAGGAATTGAATTAATAATCCGCTCGCCTAGTCGCCCGCCTCTATAGCGTACCTGGCAGCGAGTCTGCCTCGCTTTCAAGAGGTCCCGAGTTCGAATCTCTCTCAGGTTGAGTAATCTAGATAAGGTTTCTTCCGGGGGTTTTCCTTAGCATGAAAGATGAATGTTAAGTAACTCTAAGCTCTAGAACCTGGGCTTGTTCGAGCATCACTTCAACCATTCATTCATCAACCGATATGACAGTGTTGGAGAACGTAAATTTAAAGAAAAAATATCTGCTCGTTCGTATTCATCTAGTGACCCGGAGAAACCCATGAAAAAATTGATGGTTCAGAAATACCAACCACGGGTATCAAAGCCAGTACCTACAGAAAGTGAGTCACACGCGATATCTCTTGCGCTACAGCTTGGGCAACAATAGTAGGTAATTGCAGCTCTGAAACTAATGTAAATTATATTACACGAAGCATTTATTTTTGTTTTTCACCATCCTGTCTATCATTGCTTAAGATTTATCACATTTTATTTACATTAAGTTTATGGAAGCCAATGCATTTGCCTGAAAAAGTAAAAGAGATGTGCCCTTTAAGGCAGTACATCAGTAAAATCTGATAACAAATGTTAAAACATTTTATGTTTTCCTTCTTCCATTGATGTTATATTTATTACCTATATTTTTATAAAATACAATTTATTTTTAAATGTCAACAGTTTTAAAGTAAAAAATTAGTTTTATTGGGTGTAGAATATCGTATAGAACTTTCGAACTCCATTTTTCTCAATTCCTTCTTTTCAGTATATTTCAATATTTAAAACTACTCTGAATACCGTTTAGAACTAACTAGCTTGAAATTCTAATAATACTTTTAATGTTTTAATAGTTTGACATAACTCGTTAAATTTTGTGTGCAGCATATGTTTTATGTTCTGAATATATAGTAAAAGTCAGTGGGTTTTTTCTATATTTCCAGATGATTACCTTAAGGTGATAAATAAAATTCACACATTTTGTTACCTCTTTGACATATTAAGGAGATTGTTGATAATATAAACTAAACATATTTCATATTTAATGGGCTCATATTTTGCAAAAGGGCTTCGTTGGTCGTGTATCCCGAAAATAAATAAAAACATTAACCATAAGTTATATACATTATACCGGAATAAAAGTAAATTTTATTGTGGGTTTGGGTGATTCACCTGATAAGGCACTGCCTACTGATTTAAAGATACTGGGTGGAAATCTAACCAAAACCGATGGTTTTTAAGTGTGACTTCCTGTGGGACGAAGTTCCGTCAAAGCAGTGACGCTAATATATACCTGACAATTGACAGCACCTTTAAAAAAGACAGTTTTAACTCTAATCTTTATAATCAGCTATGTTTTGAATATTCATTGCAAAGTCGTCAACAAGCACTGTTCACACCTTGAATACTAGATGTGATAATATGTATTTCTGTATATCTGACAAGATAATTATCAATAAATCATAAAGACATTGGAACATTCATGTTATTTCTGGTTCTTGAGCAGGAATACTTGGAATACCATTAAGAATTTTAATTGGAACTGAACTAGGACAAGCGATGTAATATCAAACTGTGGTGAGAGTACTTTAACACATCACCTAGAAGTAATAAGCAATGACTGGCACAACCATATTATCCGATATTTATCCTAGAAAATGCTGCTTTGGAATAGAATTCTTGGTTTTCTCTCTTAATTGATGAGAAATTGCTGATTTCTCTACCACTTAATGGTTTTATTTTGTACACATTGCTCTGAAAGCAATAGGGGGGAAGAAAATAAGAAAGAGAGGACTAAATATATGGAACTCGGAATTACAGGAAGGCGTAAAACAAAAACAAAAGGCATATCAAGTCCTACTACAAAAATGAACACAAGAAATGAAACAAAGTAAATAAAAACGAAATTGCGCTTATAAGATAAAATAAGCTTTCCAGAATTCCTGGAATAAATTAATTAATTAGCTGAAGATTGAAAATGATGCACATAGAAGACAAAACTCTACTTACAACTCAGCCATAAACTTAAATCAGTCGAAAGAGATCATGCTCACTATTAATATAAATAATAGGGTACCAGGGATACATCACTATAAGAAGTTATAGTTTTATAAAAGTACAGTAAAAATTCAGAATATGTAGTCCTGATTTTATAATAAATCAGTTGGTTCAATAACTTTAGATGAAAACCAATAGTTTACAAAGTTTAAGAACATATAGCCTATGGCGCAGGCGAAATAAACTAAACCTCATCAAGCATATGGAATGGTATGAGTTAAGGGCTACCAAACTCCTGCTGACTGGAAAATTGCGAAAGTAATTTCGACCTTCAAAAAGTGAATTTGAAACAGGTGTAGCTTTCATTGATTACGGAAAAGCTTTTCACTCATTTATTAGAAGTAAACTATGAATAATAATAGAAAAAGAGGATATATAAATAATTAAAATCTTAAATGAGAATATCGGAATAATCGTAAATATGCGAGGTTCAAAACCTGAGTATATAAATATAAACCAAGATATTAGACAAAGCTATAGCATGTCATACCAAAATTTTTCAATGTCCATATATGTTGAAGATTTGATATGGCATTAGAAGGATGAAATCCATGAACGTATAAAATAATTTGAAAAAAAAGTAAACGTCATGCTGTATGCAGTAATATATTAATTCAAAATAAAGAATCAGGTTTACAACAATGTATACAGATTATTACTGTTGGGAAGACAACCGTAAATAACATTTAATCAAAAAACTATGGCCCATTATAGAAAATATCCAGATCAATCAAAAATTGCTTTGAACATAAAATATTGCAACAAGTTTCTAGTTTCATTTATTCGGGGTCCGAGATAAGTTTGATTGAAGAGAGAAATGTGCAAAATAAGCGAACTATATATAATATGTATTTAACTATACAAATAACCCTAAGAACAAGATTAGAAGATACACAAACTTAAAATTTTAAGCAGAGCGGTACCTGTGTTACTCTACGAAACTTGGATTGAGAAAAAGTACAGTCAGCAGAAATGTTATTTTTAAGATATGTGAAAGTTATTTAAGAAGAGGGATCATACGTTAAAAACTAGGAATATTTAATTTAAATGATAAGGCAGAACATAAGAGTGATGAAGACAGCTTCTACAACGGATGGATGGAGAAAGAATTCCAGCCATTGTACATAAATATAACTCTATAAGGCGGAGAGACATGAAAAGACTAATAAAGGTATGCGCATATTGCAATCCAAACAGCAAATTGCCTAGACTATGAAGTGAAGATAATCATATGTTACTTATTTCATGATTATACAAAACAGTTGTAGTGCATTTGTTATATTCATGGAGAATACACCATTGACTTTCGCGCAGTACAGACTAGTATATTAAATGATAAGGCAGTGATGAAGACAGCATCTACAACGGATGGATGAAGAAAGAATTCCAGCCATTGTACATAAATATTCTATATACGTGTGTGGAACCGAACCGTATTCATTCGGATTCACACTAGCACTTCCATTTTTACTGCAGAGCTTTATGCAATATACTGGGCCATTTTACACGTACGTCAACGAAAGTTGGGGGGCTGCTTAATCCCGAGTGATTCTCTCAGTGCACTTCAAAGCCTACGGCAGCTGTACAACTACCACCCTATTGAGCAGCGTATCGAGGATGTCCTCCACGTTTTACACGCTTCTGGCGTTAGCGTGGTGTGTGCATGGATCCCTGGTCACGTAGGCTTGAGGGGGAATGAAATGGCGGATTCAGCAGCCAAGACGACTACCATGAAGCCCAGGGTTCGAGTACCATCTGTGACATCGGAGGATTTTAGGACTTGAATGCGGAGAGCTGTGCAAACTTGCTGGCGGGAAGGGTGGTCCGCTCTCGGCAGCAATAAACTTGGATCTGTGAAAGAACTTCCGATTCCCTGGGTTACCTCCTGTCGTTTATCTCGTCGCGAGGAGATGAGTTTGGCTCGATTACGTATTGGGCACTGTTTTTTTACTAATAGTTTTCTCTTTAGAAAGGAGCCTGCTCCACTGTGTCCCTTTTGCAACGAAGCGTTATCTGTCCGACACGTGCTGCTAGTATTTTTGCCTAGCACAGCTTAGGACGTCTCTGCAGCTGCCGGCCAGCTTTGCAGAAATGCTAGCGGATGATAATAAAGTAGTGGAGAAGGTGTTTAGGTTCTCTTCTAGGTTAGATTTTAGAATTTAGTGAAGATAAATTTTTGCAGTTTAGATTTATATTTCTTTTTGTTTTGTTTTGTATTTTGTTATGTGCATGTATTTTTTGTAAGTTTATTTACACTTTTACACAGTTTTAGAAACATTTATATCTGGCTTTTGCTATGAATAATTATTGAAGGGCACTGATAACCTCTGCAGTTGAGCGCCCCCCTACACATCGTCATCACCACTGGGAAGTACTGTAGGCTTAAGCCATAGTAACGTTTTCAAAAAGGTGGTCAGTATATCATTATGACAAATTTCCTTTGATTGGCATTGTAGACACACAAAAACACGAATAAATACTTTCCAATTGAAAATGCTGTAACATATGAAAATTGAAACCTACAACAAAGAAATTTCAAAAATTTCAGGCCCGCGAAAAAAGCAATTGGACGTGAATTATGTGCTTCATAAATCTACAGTATTTTAATGGTTTTTCCTGTCTCTTTTACGTAAATTATTATAATGAGGAATTACTGAGATATTATTTCCAGAAAATGTTCTGAATTATTCAGGATATACATTTAATTTATCATGAAAATATCATGTAAAGCGTAGTTTGGGTTGGAGCATTTTCTTTACAAGATTCGTGTAGCATCCTTTCTAAATGGGCTGAACCTAAATGCTGTGACGAGAATGACAACACGAAGTCGTACCAAACCCACTCCATTTGTCACTAGAATCATTAGGCTAATGCTAACTTATAATCACTTTCACTTTTTACAAATACACAGAATAAGCACGTCAGTCTAATGCCGTTTATGACTGTTGCACGCACCAACTTTGCTTTTTCTTTTGTAATTTACGTTCCCCAACGTTAACTCATATCGTACGGTGAATGAACTGGGTAAAATGATGCTCAAATGAGTCCAGGATCCACGGAGCTTAGAGTTACCCGACATTCGTCTTGAAGGATAAGGGAAAAAAACTTATCCAGTTAACTCTTCTCGACCGAGATTCGAACTCGGGAACTCTTGAACGTGAGGTAGACACGCTTCTGTCTACGTTACCGAGGCGCGCACCAACCAAGTTCGCTGCTCGAAACCCTTGACGTTCACCACTCCCCGACCAATGCTCTCTTTTTAACTTCACGACTGGTCCGGCCAACTCTTTCATAACTCCCAACACTAATTTGTCACTCAGAACTAGCATATGAACTGAACTGAACTCAGGATGGCTTTTGCCCTCCCCCTAGATAGCCTGCTCGTTAGATGAGAAACGGTCGGGAAATCGAAACTTCTCGTATCGAAGTAAATTCTCTAGATGTGCCGAAATCGAGCGGTCTGGAAACATTCAGCGCGGTACAACAAAGGGACCACTTCCGGCTCCTGACATCAGCGGCTGGCCATGGATTCATGGATTTTTTTTTTTTTTTTTGCTTCTCTTGAAATATAAAAAAACCTGTGGCCTGGGACGACTGATAACTAATTCCCCTACGGTAGGCGCTTGCAGCCACTGTCACACACCAAGTTAGGTTTTTAATTGACTTTTCATTGTTAAGTTACATTATTCACAAACACATACACACACATATATTCTAAAAATGTTGTTTTTATTTATCTAGAGTGTCTCAAAACGAGCGTGTGCATGAAATCTCGGTACACAATACTTGGATGCTATACGATGCTTCCTCTACTTCATAGTAGAAAAGGAACTGTTTTATGCAAAATAAAACGACAAAATGTATACATTTTCCACGACGTTTTAATTTAGCAAAATAAAATTTAAGTTATTTTTTTAAACGTTTATTAAATGTGACTTTAAAATATAAACTTCCTTTTATAGTGATAATGAATCTGAAAGAAAGAATTTAATATTTATTATCGCAAGATAGTTATATGAATCTAACTTTGGTATTCAATATTACTGCGAATTTGTTCAAAATACTGAAACACTTTTCTTAAGCATATATCTGTTTTATTTACTTATGATATAACTTAAAAGTAATGCAATACTCAGAGGGATATAGATGATAAAGATTACTTCTTTGCATTTAGAATGAACTGCTAAATCAATTAAACTTAAGAACTTCAAACTTCTCTGAAAGAAATTATAGCGTCAGATGGGAAACTGCAAAGCCAAGCTAGGGGAAGCAGAAAACATCTTGAGGAAAGAAAAATACTTGAAATAAGAAGAAATTAAATGATACCTGTGAGTCGTAATGAATTGATCCATCCATGTATTTATAAGGTTTCACAGTTCCAACTTCCCCAGCACGTTGGTTCTTAATTAATCAGGAGAAACTCAGTAATTCAAAACTGGTGCTTGACCTTATAATACGGAATATCAAAGATAATTTATCTAACTTCTATAAGATAAAGCAAACCCCAAGCGAAGGGTGCAGTCATATTTTAATATTAATCCTGGGCTGTTTAGAAAGTATAATGAAACTTATGCTTTACTCAGTTGTTAATATACACAGTAGAACTGTAGATGACCAGTTTAATAACATTAAGACGTCATCCGAAGGAACAAAAACAGCTAAAAATCCTTTTTCATCTTCAAACATTTATTAAAATTGATTTGTATTCCAATGTTTGACAACGCTGCATCACCGTTGACTGTCTGGAATAGCCATTGTGGTGGATGGCGCAGCAAAGGCCACGCCGTGGCTCAGTGGTTAGACCGCTTGGCTCTCACCAAGGCGACCCAAGTTCGATCCCAAGCGACCGCAAAGTGAGATTTGTGGTGGACAACACGGCGTTGGGACGGGTTTTCTCCGGGACCTCCGGTTTCCCCCGCCATCTCATTCCACCGGTGCTCCATCTTCATCTCATGTATCATCAGTGTCACCGCCTGCGGTGCCGTATGTAGTAAAAGCGGGCGTTAAACACCACACAAACACACACACTGGCGCAGCAAATAGAATTCTAGGGCGAGCGCAATAACTACATTCGCCATCTATGAACCTGGAGAGAGGAATGGTTTGTGCGTAGAAAATGTTTATATATTGTGCCTAACCTAGTACATAAATAACGGGAGAATTAGCGCAAAGTATCTATAGTAGGAAATTAAAAGTAAATGGTCAGGCTTAATATTAATGACACATATTTACAGGAATCACAAAAATAAATGTTACTGGTGGAAAGCAGATTTTAGACTTAACGTACATAAGAAGCATCTCTCGATACACTTTGCACTTGCGCAGAAGGCCACCATTATCCACATTAAGATTTGAAGATAGGCATATAAATGAATACTCTGAAGTACGAAATTACTAAAAGAGAATACCACAAAACCGACCTTAGGTGGTAGCTATGTTGAAATATTCTTCTGTGACATGCATCACAGAACTGTCTAGTTCTTTGTTGTTTTTTTTTTTTTTCGGAGACACTAGCTCATGAGTAAACGGCATTAGGGCATGCATTTATGAGCAAAATAGAGTACAAATATGATATTTGTATTAATTTATCATAGATGTTAAATGGATCATCAGGTTAAGTGCTAACAATTTTATTCCAGTGGCAGGTAGTGATACTCCAAACGTGCAACGGTAATTACATGTGTGGAGATGTTGCAAATGATGTTCTCGCAGCACTATGTTGGGAAGCCATACGTAGCCGAGATACTTTCCTGGTTCCTGGTTGCGATGATCCTACGTCGGCGAAGTCCGACGGTGAAAATGTTGGAATGATGGTCTCCTCTTAAATCTGAATATTTTATTCAGATTTGTTGCTCGGTCCCAAGCGCTGCTCCAGTCGGTGCATAAGAACTCTGTCAACCCAGGTGTGGTCTTGAGTCAGGGAATTAATTGTCTTAAATAAATTTCGAAATAAATAACCGTTGTTTAGTTTTAAAATTCCAAACTTTTAACTCTCTTTAATTGCTTTATACTATTTTTCATACCAAACTTTGCACAGGAATTGTATTACTTTGACTCAATTTTCCGGAAATCAATTTTAAGTCGTTTTATAATATTTCGTCGCGACACTGAATTGTACGTCTGTTCCCTTCGACAAACCCAAGTAAAAAGAAGCTATCTTTGCTAGCCGTGTATTCAAGGTTACTACCAAACAACTTCTTTCTCACTGGTCCACGTCAATTATAGCAACCAATACCAACACATTACATCGTATCATTTACATACTGCATCATATCCCACTGAATTTCACATTTTCATTTCTTACGCATATTAACTTTTTCATACAGATCTTTAAGATAATATTAAATACATTTAAATATTTTCAATTTTCGGGGCCTAAAATAAACAACTGTTACAAACAACGTAAGAGGCAGTACCACAGTGGGCGTGGGGCGAGGGGAGCTGAACTTCAAAATCTTAAATGGAACCAACAGTCCAACATCTTTTATGGAATTGCTCAATACTGGATCAAAAGCGTAAAAACTAGAACTAGATAGAAGAGCAACTAGAAGTGCAAAATTGTCCAATCAGCTATGAAGAAATAATTAAAAAACACTTGAAGGCGTTTGCACACTTTACAAACAGTATAGACTTCGAGCAACTGTAAACTAAATTTTGTATATATGTAAATATTGTATTATTACTGATAAGATAATATAGGAGCACATAAAAATAAATAATGTACAAAGACGACTAAATAAAATGACAAATTGTATATAAAATTGTAGAAAATATGTAGAATCCATGTAATGCTAGTATATATAATGGGGCATGGTGATTTAAGTAATAAACCAAAATGGTGCAAATTTTAGATATTTGATATTCCTTAATAAATAAGTACATTAAATACATAAATAAATATAAATAACTTAATAATAAATAAATAATAAATTAATTAATTAATAATAATAAATAAATTAACTTTGTTTAAAACTTTTCTCATGAAAAATTTTAGAGTATACAAATATTTTCTAAACGGACATAGTAAGCCGTAAAAACAAACGGAGTAATGCGCAGGAATAACTGACTGCTATAGATTTTAAACTTTATTTTAATTGACTATTATATTAATTCTCACAATCACATGTGTTCAAAGCGAGAAGTGTTTACTGGCAATATGCCAGCCTGATATGAAAGTTTTCTAATACTTTGTGTGTGTGTGTGTGTGTGTGTGTGTGTGTGTGTGTGTGTGTGTGTGTGTGTGTGTGTGTGTGTGTGTGTGTGTGTGTGTGTGTGTGTGTGTGTGTGTCCTTGGAAAGACAGTAACCGATTAAAACCGACTTCAGTTATTCAGATTTTGGTTTTCTCTTCCTCTTCAGCTTCCTAATTGTCTGAACTTCTTCAGAATTTTTGACAGCATGGGAATGTATAGTTTCTGTCTAGACCTACCTGTTTAAAAAAGAATTGCACACTTCATTTTGAGCTAACATTCTATTGTCATATCCCGCCACAGTTAAAACTTCTATTCTTTGCTTTCCACCCAGACATTCCATGGTTATTCTGCCCAATAAACACTAGTTTAAGCACTATTCATGATCTGCTGCATTACGTTCACAATACTCACCATAAATAATTTTACCTTTTTTGCGAAAATCGCAGAAAGGTCAGATAGTGTGAATGTTATTCTGGATCTTATTCCAGTGTTTCTTTCATTAATTTAGTGTGTTAGGTAAAATTGCAATACCCTATAGATTTTCATGTTTTCATTTTATAAAAAGCTGTTGAATAAAAGTTTCTTAATTTATTAAGATCTATCAAAATATATAAAGATATACGACGATTCCGTTCGAAGTTTAGCCCCCTCAATCTAGTTGAGGCCCACTCATCTCTCATAAGAGTAACAAAAGTTAGCATTTAACTTGATTCATTAAAAGTTATGGCCGATATTCCGTACATTTTCACTCTATATACATATATACCCTGTTCCATAATTAATTTGCAGATTGATAAGCTTGACAATACATGAAAATAGAAGCAAAATTGTGCTAGTAAATAGGGATCCACCAGTTGCCTATTTGGAAGATAATTGCAAATAAATGATTATAAGTTCCTAATACCTTCATTTAAAACAAAATTAAATTAATTTGAATTGTTGATTTGTTGTTAAATGCCCCATCTAATTGGGTTCAAATGACATTTAGGTTTACCTTAACAAGAAATTACATTTCTATTTTATGTGCTACTACAAGTCGTGTTAAAGGAGATGTTCAAAGTGTCTTACTTGCTTCTGTAGCGAGTTCAAAATTTTGGAACGCTACCTTCATTAGTAATTGTAGACAGCATACACAATTCTCTGCTCCAATTCTCCAACTATTTTAACGTGGCTGCTATAAGTTGAACTTTCAAGCTGGCCCAAGACACAAATATCTAAAGGTTTACATAAGGTGGCTAGGGTACACATCTGCCCAAACCATTTATATTGTATAATTTTTGGGCTTAGTAGTCTGTACTGTAAGATACCGTCTTACAACAGACAAAATATGCCGGTGCACCATCATGCCTGTATAGGATACCCTGACATTGCACTAGTGAACCATTCTCAAAAAGTCCGAACGTATTTCATCTTTTGAAAAGAATGTGTGGCCCAATGAAACGATGCCTGGTACCCCTAATATCACATTCAATAGGGAAAACTGCTGGCTTGGTGCCTCCTAAAAAGCATGTATTTACCGTAATGAGAAATATCACCTCATCGCATGTGAACCTGGCTTCGCTTGTAAATAAAACTTTACTTGCAAAACTAGGATTACTTTCAGTCTACTTATTTCGATGGTGTGTGTGAGTGTGTGTATGTGTGTGTTTGTGTCTGTATGTGTGCGTCACGGTATTATTTGGTAGGTGTGAGTATAAAAATACTGTTACATTTAATGGGGGCTAACAATCCAACTGAAGTGGGCTGCCAACAGTTTGAGTTTGTAGAATTACACAATTTCTCTTATGACTCGAAATTATAACAACTGAATCAGATCTCTTTAAGTTCAGTCAGACTAATATTTCGCGGTTTAAAAATAACTGTTTCAATTATAATAATACAAAGTGTTGCCATGTGTATAAAGAATGCTAAACGTAAAGATAGTTGCCGGTGACCGCTAAATTAATTTTAACTCGAGCGGAGCTGCAGCGGTCGATAATAATCGATCACAGTAAACACCTCTGCAAGGTTACAAAACTCGAAGGTAAAGGCATAAATTTTAGAAGAATGTAATCTTTTACTAACTCAATCGGTTCTCTCCAACGTTTCTATATAATGCTGCCAAAATTTAAAGTTTAATTTGTTAACAAACGTTGACTTTCACGGCCTACAATTCTAAGAATCTTCATTTTTTCCTAGAGTGCAGAATTATTTCTTAGTAATTAGCAACTGTAACTCCTATACGTACATCTGATTTCCAGGTCCACCTTGAGCTAATAGGTCGACTTTAGTTTCAGCATGACCTTAATCACACAGTTATGTTCTTATTGTCTGTACGTGACTTTCTAAATTGCATCGCTAATAACTGTAACTTAGACTTCTTCACATTGTACTTTGATTTAACAGAGTATTATTTATTGAAGTAATCCATTTATCTTTATAAGTCATCTTACCCATAAATAAATCCAGTGTCACTGTTGCATATTCCGTTGGAAGGTCAATCAGGAATCAAGGTCCTGATCACAGAAAACACTTAATTCGGAGATGGTGAAAGAGTACAGTGAATTGTAGTGTAAACCTCTCCATATGCTATTGTGGCTCATTACAGGAACTTGTAGGACAGCTCTCCTAGTTCATAGCTCCTTGACTGAGTTGTATTGCTTATAAAAATCATATCCAAGGCAGGTGTCTGTGCTCCCTGTTCTCCGGAATACAGGATATGCATTTTGGTACAAGCATATACGCTTGTATAGTCTTATCAAATATGAAATGCATTTCTATATAATCTTTATAATCAAAATGTTCATTTTGAATACAGTACAGCACAGCTCCTCGGACGGAGGATGTGACTGCTATGGGTTTAGACTGTGTAGGGATATCCGTCCTACAGTTATGTAGTTGGAAAAAATGTCACTTCTCGAGTGTTCACTTACTGATACAGCTATACGAGTATAATACACACGAGATGGCTCAACGGTAAAGATGAGGCTCGCATTTGGAAATTTCTGCTCAGGTCTACCACTGTTATCGTGGTTTGTGATTTTCTTGAATCGGTAGTCAAGTACTGAGGTGGTTTCCCTTCTACCACGACGGGTGGGCTTCTACTTCCCTTTCTGCTTCTTACTTGTTCATTATTCCCTATCCCCATTATTTCATTTCATTTGTTTCAGGGTTGTAGCAGCAGAAGACGATGGTTGGGGGTTGTGGCAGGACAATTCTGCTATGTAGGTTTTCTTCCTTGATGTTGGCGAGTTTTCTAGGGTCCTTCTGCTGAGAGACGTTGATTGCTGCGCATGCCTCTGTCTGCTAGGGACTTAGATACAGCTAGCCCGCATCAGGATTGCTGCCAAGGTGCTATTGTACATTGTCGCCCATATGTTTCCTTGTGAGGTTTGCCCTTCATCCTTTCCTTACTGTTACATTGTAAGCAGAAGTGGCCCACTATGGACTACGTGTGATACTGTAGTATCGTTACTGGAAGGTTCTCATATTGATCACTCCTAACTTCTAGGGAGAAATGCAATAATGCTACTAGAGCTGCTATTATTTTAATAATCTCAGAAGTTCTCTTCATTCTGGATGATTTTTGCATAACCGTAAGTGTCGACATCTAGGTCATTTTGGAGTAAACGTAAGAAATAGACTTTCAATGCAAAACAGATGTATATCTCATTAAAACAAAAGATTTATGTGAAATATATTTTATGGAGTTAACCATTTGGGATATATTCCGTGTTAGTTGTTCGAATTTTCCAATATTTCACACATTTCGAAAATGGGAAGTCTATTCATTTTTACTTTCTCTACTATGTACTTACAATAAAAAGGGAAATATTCCATTATTATTTACTTAACAAAACCCTTAAAAGAAAATTTTTAACCCAAATAAAAAATAAAATCCAAAATTGTTATACTGAAATTCCATCGACAATAATTATTTTGAAACTTCCTTCATCCCCCGTCCCACCAAAAACATTTTAGGAAAAGGTCTGTGTGTGTATCTATGTCCGTCTACCTGTGAATTGTATAACTCAAAAACAGAAAGTGTATTAAATACCAATTTGGTATTTAGGCTCAGCATCTTCCAAAGATAAGACCTGACATTTTTGAGAAAGTTCTCCTACTCAGATTACCCTTATTCGGCTCATTTTTTGATAATTTTTTCTCAAAAATGGTTCTACGATTTTGCTTAAAATACCATATGGTTAAGACACTTCTATGAGAAATCAAATATACAGATTGAATTGCCTGGAAATATCCTCAGAGTCCTCTACGTTCTCCATTACTTTGCATAACTGGTAAATCGCAAGAGATAGATAAAATCTTACTTCACAAAAGGGCACATCTTGTTAAAGCAACACAATTTATATATCTCTTGGCCAAGCAAATAGATTAAAACTTAGAAGGAATATTATCGTGACCAGTTTTTAAAATTTGTCTGTTGTCTAAAGCATACCATATTCCCATATTCCCTTACATTTAAAATTAATAATATGATAAGTATATTGATTATTATGAATGTTGATCTCGATTAACATGTAATAGAGAAATAATAGCCATCTAAGAATAGTTTATATACGGGAAGAAATTTTACGTGAATGTAACAGAGATTATTATTCTTATATTTTGGTGTGTAAGAAAATGGAATTTCAGGGACATTAGATAGCAAACAACGGAACTGTATTCCCGTATTCTCCTTGCACCTAAAGGAAAATAAGCAATAGTTTCTGTAAATTAAATCTTGATTACCATGAACTAGATAGAGAGAAAAAAAAAGGTTTGTAAGAATAATTTGAATAGTTTGTACAAGAGTAGAGATTGTGCGAGTGCAATATATGAATTTTTTATTTCTTGATCATGCAAAGCGAGGAGAGAGAGAGAGAGAGAGAGAGAGGAGAGAGAGAGAGAGAGAGAGAGAGAGAGAGAGAGAGAGAGAGAGAGAGAGAGAGAGAGAAGAAAAAGAAAAAATTTCAAAGGCAGTGACTAGGGCTATTATTAAAAGAGATGACTTTCTTAAACTCTACTGTATTCCCATATTCCTCTTGAACCTACAAAAAATAGGAATAAGGTAAGATATGCAAATGTTTATTTCGATTTTCAGGAAGTAGATCAATGAGTCTTTGTATGTAGAGTGTATACAAAAGTAGAGAAAGTTATGAGTGCTATATAGGTATATAGCAATTTCTTTAAATTTCTTTGCACTTGTCGTAGTATTTCTTCGGCCTAAGATATCCATATATATATAATATATATATATATATATATATATATATATATATAAATTTTATTAATTTTATTAATGTATATTTCATATTTTCTTTTCTTTTTTAATTTAGGTAAGATAAGTCATATCGAACGATGAATGAAGTGGGATAAATGATGCTCAAATGGGTCCCTAAAAGTTGCATCTTTCAGCTACGCTACAGAGGTAGCGTATATTTCACGGTAAACATAC